>JAFBJR010000019.1:476386-645871 GCA_016785285.1 Brachirus orientalis
GACACATTGCTATCATGGGCCATGTATCTCATACAGTGTTGCATTGCTCTTTATGATTCCCTGTCCTGCTGTATAAAAGCTATGACTTGTTGTGAAAAGTCCTTCCCCATGTTTTTAAACTGCACAGGCAGGTATGACACTAATCGTTTCAGACCAGGATGGAGGCGCCAAGGGATGAGAACGAGACATGAGGGGGGGGTCAAACAGTGAGAGTTGTAAAATGGTTGGAGGCGATGCTGTTGGTCAAAGTGGGCCATTTTTGTGCGTTTGCGTGGGTACGGTTAAAAGATGTCAGGCCCTGTCATCCTTGCCAGCTTTAACGAGCCATGACACTCTCACTAGGTGAGGCCGTGGGGTCACGCAGGTTAGGAGCTGTTACAGTGGTACAAACAAACAGTAAAACCCCTGTCATGTACATAGACACATCCTACACATAACTGCTTTTATCATCAAGTAGTGATGACCCAACAAAACGTTTTGTGTGCAACACAGATACCAACATCACAACCTTGATGTCCTGCTGAAATCTAATATATCACTTAACCCACATCCTGGTCACATGACATCTCTCTTTATGCAATGCCATGGAAAAATTGCTACATCCAATTCAGTGATTTTGTCCAGGACTGAAACTGATACCACTACTGAGTATAATATGGGCTCATCCCTAATATCAGAAGACAAAATGTTCTGGTTAAGAACTGATGCTGGCCTGATAAAAATCCTTAGCAAACAAATACTTAAAATAACAGGAAGAACAACCACATTTGTTAGTGCCATGGCTCATGACTTTTGGCCCTTTGGGGATGATCAGAGGCAGGAGCATGTCCGGTGAGTTCCCTCCCAAACGCAAAGCACCCTTAAAAAGCAAATGAGAGCCACAGATGCGGCTTAATGCACATTCCTCCTGAGTTTGTGTGTGTGTCTGTTTGAGTGGAGGACACTGAAAATGCCCTGCCCCACTTCTCTCTCTCCTCATTTCTTGGTGAGAGTAAAGAGGTAGACAGCCTGCCATCCATCCATACCTTCCTTTAAATAGTCCTCTCCCAGGGGCCACCACTGGACACATGCAAAGTCAACCCTGCTAACCCACCCACATACTCCAGCCTGTTTACCCTTCACTACACTGGTCTTACCTTTCAGGTATCTACAGTGTTACACAGTGCGACCTTCAGCACATCAGTATCACATCAATATTTCAAAAAATATTAATACATGTCTCCTCATCCTGCTTTTTTGTCCATCACATACTTTTGCCACACTCCTATTCACAGTTTTTCCCCCCTCACCACCTCCCATTCTGCACTCCCTCACTCTACTCTCTCATTAGAGCACATCCAATTTGCAGAGAGTGAGTTAGAGGGGGACGATATGAATCTTATCTCAGCGCTGCTTTAATTATTTCATCTTCAAGGTGTGTTCCGTTTTGAGGGGGGCTGGGGTTATTAAATAGTGTCAATTTTAATCAAGGCATGCTATAGCCCCAAATTGGTCAAGTAATTAAAGGTGGAATAATGGAATTGAATTGGAGAGTGTTCATAATATTTCTCTCAACTGGGTTCAGCTCATTTTGGTTTAAACTCATCATGTGCACCTCTTCCTCAAATTTCTTCCTGGCTTGACTTGCCATGAAACACAGTTTTTTTCCTACTTTGGTCCTGGTCTGCTTTCCTCTTCTGTGTGTCCCTCGGTCTTTACCATACAGTTTAATAAAGCCTCACTGTCTCTGTCTCACACACAGATGGTGATATTTATTAGCCAAGCGGAGTAGACATAGTGTAGCTGTCTCAATTTCCACAAAAACTTTTATTGTGTAGCCATCATGTGAAAGACGTGTGTTTCCTCAACAACATCCGCGTGACCAACAGGGTTTAGCTGTTTGTCAATCACTGCCCTTAATGGTTGTGTGCTATTTGGAGCATAAATAAGGGCCTTTTTTTACGTGAAGTCTTTTGAGTGACGTTTGCCTCTTAAACACTGATCCACCGTGTGGGTGCATGCTATATTCTCACAGGGGACCATTTGACTTGACAACATGACTTCAAGAGTACATCATGAAGTCATGTTGCCAGGGGCCATTCACATGCAGTGTCAACTATATTTTAAATTATTATAAGATAAAAAAAAAAAAAACGAAATTTTTCATATGCAAATATATTTTTTGCATTCTGAACTACACATGCATTGCTGTGCTAATAATTCTGTCTTTGGTTTGATGTTTTTTTTTTTCTAAGTTCATTGTTGATTAATTCACCTAAACTGCAGCAGCTTCAGTCATCTCAGCACCTCCCACGCATTGTCGCATTGTTGCACAGTAACAATGACAGTGACAGAGGTGCAACCCCTCAAGTGCCATGGGTTAAAAAACCTCTGGCTTCTTCCAGCCATTTTTCACGTTTTTTTTCCCCCACATTGCATGAGAATGATCCCCATAACATATGGAATGGCCTTTTAAATGACCTCATAACATGCTGCGTTGTGGTTCGGGCATATAATGTAAAATTGGCATCCAGGCGTTTCATCAAATGAGCAGTTTTTGAATCGATTTTCCTAAAAATATATATAAGTGCAATATATCACAGTGTCTATCAATAATCCATGAAAAAAATATCTGCACCTTTGCAGCAGACTCACACAGAACCACATCGCAGCATATAGGGTTGAAATTACTCTCATTCTACCTGCTTGTTCATTCAGTAAGTTGCATCTTTCTTGCTGAACTGTGCAGTTGGGTCACCTTGACTGTGGGTTTTAGAGACTTTATGTATAGCTCCAGGGTAGAACATGGCAACAACTATGGATCAAGATCTCTGGCTGCATAGGTTTCACCCAAACTTCACTCACCCTAAGTAAACATCCACCTTCTGACATCTGCCATGTCCTCTCACCAAGTGTGCGGCCAAAAATGTATCACTCCAAACCATTCTTTCCTCCTTTTCCTTCACCTCATTCTCTCTCTTGTATCCTTCACCATCAAGGTACCCATGTGCCCTATCAAATGCACTCCAAACAAACAGCCACTGGGTCAGTTGTGTTCCCTGGGATACACCTCCAGAGAGGGAGAGAAAGATAATAAAATAGTGAAATGGGGGTAGAGTACAGGAATTGCAAAAAACTTTGAGAAAAGGACGGAACAGATGAGGAGAGGGAAGCAGGGGCTACTTGCGTGTGTGAGGTGTTGGTGTGAACGTGTTTGTGTGTGATGTGCTTGGGGGATTGGGCTGCAGAGAATGAGCTCATTAGTCCTTAGTGTACTGTGTATTTCTTCTCTCCTCCATGTAAACACTCAACACTCAGGGAACCTCACACCTTGGAGTGATGAGTGATATCTGTGTGCACACGAGCATGTGTTTTTTTGAATATACTGTATCTATTTCCATATTCAGATTCATAGGTGAGTGTATTTGAAGTTTTCTTGTCAGTACCATTTGTGTGTGTGAATCACACAAAAGGGACAAATGTGTTTGTGTGTGTGTGCGTTTTTTTTGTGATGACAGGCATTCCACACAAGCCCAGAGAACAAGGGTGAATCTCTTTCTCGCTCTATTTCTGTTAGTATCTTGGCAGGTCTAATGTAGAGCCTCTGTAAGCAGGTAATTAATGGGAGTGAACATTGCAGCTCTGGGTGGAGAGCAGAGGAAGGAGGGGGCTACTTTAGCTGAGAGATGGAAAAAAAAAAATCTGAGCAGTGGAGAGATTTCAATTCTGTCAAGGAGTGAATCTGCCTGCCTTTAATTTCACTTCTCATCGTGGATGTGAAATCAAAATGGCTGCTGTGGAAAATGTTTTTGTGCAGTGAATGTGCCATTTGTTGAGTCACAGCTTAGCTCTTTAGCAACGCTTTATTACCTATTTCACACATTTAAGTTTTCCATCCATCAAAGGCAGTGAAGGAAGAAAAGGAACCGGGTCTGGGGTGGTGAGGGAAAGAGGACCAGACCACATTGATTGAAGTTCGACTGTAATGAGCAACCGAATGTTAGCAACCCCTTAGTGTTCACGCAGGTGTGTGTGCACAATCGACCCGCAGCGCAAACACAGTGGCGAGGCGCGTCACCGGGAGGACGAGTCATCTAGGCTTAATGATGTGTCCACGTGCACCACCTGCAATGGAGTCCAAGCTGCAGACCCACAGCTCACTTCTGTCCACACACTGGCATCATTAGTGGCTTGTGTCCACTTCCTGAGTCAAGGGTCACAATGACAATTTGCCAGCACCGTATTTAGGAACATTACCACCATCACTCACAGCAGTAATGAGGGAGCAGCAGATGGATGCCATTCTAGAAACCACTTTTAATGACCAAACAGGGGATTTTTGGGCTCCCATTTACAATTGGGCCTTGCAGATTCTCACTCTTAAAGGGCAACTGCCAGATATCTAAGCCAAAATTGAGGCAGGGGGGCTAATATTTTACCCTTTTCTCTTTCTATTCTTTTAAGGTCTGTCTTGCTCTAGTGATTATGCTCTCCCTTATGCTTGCAGCAAATGGAAACAGTAGGCGAGAGAAGGAGAGAGAGCAGCCTTATCCTCATTTTTTTTTTCTATTTTCTGTCTGCAAAGGCTCACTGAAGCTGGCTTTGGTTTGATCCAGTGTTAGCCACCAATCCCCGATTCCCACACAATCCTCTACTTTGCAAGTGGCTGCTTGTGATGGCCAATCAATACTGGCAGATTAGGAATGGGATTTAGCATTACAAAGGTGGTCCCACTACAGTGTAATCTCCCACCTTCTTCCCCCCTCACTCTTTTGTTTGTAGACAGAATATACAGAGTATAAATAGCTTTTATCAAAACAGACCAGCCTAAGAGCTCTTTTCTGTCTCTTTTCTCGCCTCTGCAATGGCACATTGATAATTTATACAGCCATTTTGCAGACTAATATTCCAGGTTTTAATTGCCACACAAAGAGGCTGAGTGCTTGAGAGAATAACAACATGCCATTTCCTTCCTACTCACTTACTGCAGTGTGTTTTCATCTAAAAAACACTCACAACAGCTAGAAGACAGAGTTAGCTGTTTAGACACTTGCTGTGAATCTCCCAGGAGGAAGAAGTTGAGGGGGTGCATACACCAGCCCCACGTGGCTCTTGTGTTGTTTCCTCATATCCCCTGTTTGTAATTAGCAGTGTGTATTAACAGTTAGCCAGAGTAGATAAAGGGGCTTTCAGGACATCCAGGAGATCGCTGGGGGCCTGCTGCAACAGGATATCAGGTCCTCATCCACTGATCCCAGAGGGGAAGCCAGGAAAACAGCTCAAGCAAACAGCCTCCCAGATAGTGTCCTCATTAGCGGTATCATCACTATTAACTGCATTAGTGCCAATGTTTTGATTGCCACCATTATCATTAGCAGCTTGAGGAGCACAGCTACCTACCAGGAAGGGACTGGCAGTCTGGGTATGACAGGTGTTTTTGACGTGACATCCCAAAGCCAACAGGTTGTTAAAGCAAAACAATCCAGTATGTCTCCTTGCTGTGACACATTTTCCCTGCTTTTTGTAAACAATATTTTTGATTTAAAAGCTACTCAGACTGTGTAGGAACTTAGACTCTTTGTATAAACATAGCAACTGGTAGACTAAGCCCTTGGGGAAGCTTAGTAATCTGACCCACCAGTTTTAAAAACTGGGAAATCACAGACGTCACCTGCAACCAGGCACCTAAAGGATAATATTAGCTGTCAATCACACTAGTGTCCATGCATATGTGCCATGCTTTATTGTCTATTTTTTGTTGAAATGGGAACATTACGTACAACATTGACAGTATGCTCTTTTAAAAAAAGACATTAAACTATAGTGATTGCGACTATTTACTGTATACTGAGATTAAAAATGAAAGGAATAAAAAAAAAATCATTTTCCCATAAATTTCCATTCAAACTGTTCTTTTTAACAACCAGCGGAGTTGCCACCTGGTGGTTAACTGCTACTTCTGTTCTGTCCTTCCTCAGCTTCACCTTTCAAACTGGAATAAAGTTTCATAGGAAGTTACCAAAGACTGTTCAGAGTCAAAACCTGTTTGTCGTTGACAATGAAACAAGATAAGAGGACATTAACCTATGGGTTTAGATTAAACAGGGGTGTGACACTTTTTTTGGTAACAGAACCACATTAAGTGAAATCTCCAGGCAGCATGTACTGGTCTCTTAACTGCTCTCCCCTTGTCCATATTGGCTTGATTCATGAGGCCATTGAGCTATGCCGCAGCAAATTGCTTTTTCTCCCATAATGCCCTGCTGGTAACTGCATGGTATTATGGTCAGCAAAATCTCATGCAGCCCTGACGTGCAAATATATATAATGAGATTCAGGTTGCATATGTCACTGGCTTGCCTCTCTCATGCCTGTCTCGTAGTTTTAAATCTTAACTAAAACAACAATGTGTCTTCTAAACAATTATCTGCTGGCAACCAATATAGGAGGTGCATAAAGGAACAAGTACCCTCTTGTGAAAGAGGGATTATAGTGTGATTCGGCAGAGGATGAACAAGGGGACAGAGTGTCAGGTGGAGACAAAGGTAGAAGGGATGGAGAGCGATGGAGGATGGTGGGCGGGTGATAGTAGAAAGAACTGATATCCTCAGATGCACATGGGATTTGTATTATTTACAGCTTGTTGCTGCACTGTAAGCACACATTTCCCAGGCCATTGTGATTGACAGCTTTGGTATTAGCAAGGGGTATGTATGCACTGGGAATGGGGGACATTTGGAAGTGTGCATCCTCTTGTTAATGTACTTGTCGTTATGGAGGAGCACAGGAAAGACAGGAAGAATGACTGAAAAAATAAAACATGGACTGAGCAGGTCTGTCAAATGTTACAGGGACTGGCAAATGATGCATCCTTTAGCACATGGTGAACATGGGAATAGAAGCAAGGACAGATTTCCAATAAAGACACAGAGAGAGCATAGTCAGGGGCAGAAGTACAGCAGTGTCTACGAGCCAAGAGAAGCAGGTGTTTGAGGAGACTGTTTGAAATGAAGGCACAAATTGTGAAGACATGGCTATTTCCAAAACTCACCGAAACAAGAGAGACAATGAAAAAGCATCAGAGATGGCAGCCATTCTCTGGCTCATCCTTATCTTTCTCTCCCATTTCAAATGTAGCTTTTGTCCACACATCTCCTAACTCCGGGTCCTATGATCAGGTGGTGGCACTAACAAGTATTCCACAGCCAGAGATTAATCATGCAACTGTCGCTGACGCCACAGCCGAGGCATTAAATTACAGCTGCTCACATTCGACATTAAGAAACCTGCCAGTGTTAGACACATCAACAAAGGAGATGCAGGGAGAGAAATTCGGGGGGGGGGGGGGGGGGGGGTGTCCCTGGGGGGGGGTTAGTCACTGCATGTGATGTCAGAGGAAATTAAAGCCTTTCATCTACTTATTGACTATTATTCCATATTCAGTGGAAAACATGTTAAACAGTGACTGCTTCCAACTTCTTAAGAAAGAGTCACTTTTCCTTCAAACGAGTTTGAAATGTACATACATGTACAATGTTTTGGGTGAATGGCATCCTTTTTGAACCAATTCAGCATGATACAATGGGAACCATTTATTTATTTCCCTCAAGTCAAGCTACAGTTGAAGCTCCACTACACTATTTAATTGAACTATTGTCTTTGCATCAGTATACAAGCACAGGAAATGGATTTATTGAATGGAATGTATCCAACTCCACTATACTAGGTGGTGAAATGCCCATTTTAAGCTTGTTGGTATTGCGTTTTCTCAAGGACCTATTACATTACAGACCAAAACAACTCTAGCTAGTTGTTAGCATGTCCAGTGACATTCTGTGTGCTGCATCCATGTACTTAAAAGTGCTTATAATTCCTTTTGATGATAGCACATAAATTCACAGTCCCAAAATGCACCATTCTGGATTTTGCCAGATGTTGTTGACAGTATTGGCTTTGTTTCTTCTTTGCATTGATTTCTTTTACATGTATTTCCGGGTCAAAGCTCAGGGGTGGGGACTGTGTGAACATGTGTAGAGAAACTAGGCCAGTTTGGGTCCAGTTTAGCATATACATGCAATACTAATTCAACTCCTAATCACATTAGCTGGACATTTTAGTCAAACTCTGACAAATTTGATTTACAATATCAGCCAGAGTCATGTGTTTACAAGTAATTTAAAAGTCTTACAAGATTTAGTCAGACTAACACAATAATTAGATTTTCTCTAATAATGAGCAGCTTTGTAGGCTTAAAACAGGACAACCATACAGCCAAGTGTCAAATGTAGCACTTGACAGCTAAGCATCAGAATACACAAAGCCTCCATTTCTACAAGTTAAGAAGATTTATTTGTGAACACCCTGTCTAACTGTACCCACCTTTACTTGAAAGAGGATGTTTACATTTTTAGACTGTACATTTGTCGAATGGGTATTAAAATAATTATTGGCTTCAACCCAGGACACCAACCTCTTTACAGTCTAATACTTCATTGAGGCCATTGTCAAATCCATAGGGGTGTTATTGAATGTAATCTGAAAAGAAAAATCTATGGTTTTTACACACTCAATGGCTTCTTCTCTGGTGCCTAACGTTGGAGATGAATCACACTCCCCTTAAGGCCCATTATTCAGCCATTATTGGCAAATGCTTGTGCTCACTTAATTGGACAACTTGTCTGCAACTGCCAACCCCCTGGGTTGGCCAAGACACAGCCTAAGCCAATCAGCCTAATTGATCCCAGCAAATGGTATTAGTCACCACTCATGGTTGCTGATAGTGGAAACATTTTTGGAAGAGTGCACAATGAAGTTTAGGCTGAATTTCTAGTAGCTCTGAGGGATAAGTTTGTTTGAGATTGTTGGCAAAATTTAAAGTGACATTTTAACACTTAGAGAAATCAAAAAGTTTGTTTACTGGCTTCCTCTTTTGGCAACTAAATTCTCGGGAGCCTTGCCTGTTTTATGCAATATGTATCCAGCTAAGTAAGGTATGGAAGCTGAGATATCAAATTGTATTGGAAAGGCAACTGAAGACACGGCCTTTTATCCCATTGGTTAATGTAGGCCACCCAAGTCAGGGTGTCCTCTTTCAAGATGAAAGACAAAGGAAGCACTCGTCTAAAGTGATTTAGTGTGGGCTCTGTCAGCAATCATCATTCCATGTCAGTAGCTACCAAAGCTACTATGCCTTAATTGGTTGGAGAAAGACAACAATCGCATGCACTGCCAAAGACATGACCGATTTCATATGTGTAGTGCAAAAAAAGTGTTGCATATAATGAGGCTTGTGGAGGTGGGTGGGTGGTGGGTGGGTGGTGGTTGACTTGTCCTGCTTTCAAACTTAAACTTCCAAGGCTCTTTGTGTTTCTTGTAAAAGTGCTCACAGCAAAGAATGATGTGCTATTCATGGTTCGTCAAGGGGAAGAAAGGCTTTGGCCCAAATAAAAATAAAAACCACTTTGGGATGAAATACATTAGGAGCAGAGTATTCAGATTAAATGAGCCCATCTTTTTTTTTTACAAGATGTAAAAGAGAGATACAGGCAAACTGTTGTGTGATAAGGTATTATCCAATGGTTGTTTGGATGAAGGCAAGAGTCTTCAGCCAATGGGTTTAATCAACTGAGCCAAAGTCCTAATGTTGTGTCGCCTACTCATACATCAGCAAGTCAGTCAGGGGAATGAAAGTAGAGTAGAGATGGAAAAAGATAGTGGGGCACTCAGCGGGCATTTTAAACACTCTGGTGATATGCAGATACATACTAAAAGTCTGTTCCCACTCTCTCTCCAGCTGGAGCCAAAGACACATTTACATTCATCCTACTGATTGGAAACATGAAGATGAATGTTGGGACATCTGCGGCATTTCCAATCACACACTTTTTTTTTTTTTCAATTTTTTTCTTTAGGAGTGTGACTCTTCAAGTGGAGAAGTTTCTGATCGAGTAAAAGAGTATCTTAGAATTTGCTGTGCTTTTGATCCAATCAGGCAACTCTAAAATATTGTGTATGTGGCAGTCGGGGCGGGTGGCAAGACACAGAGATAAATAAATACAAGGGAGAAGAGGAGTCAGGCTTGCATGTGGACGCCTGCTGTCAGGCCCTTCTGCCAGTGTGAAATATTGCTGATTCCACCACACTTCAAATGGGGAGGTGCTTTTAATGATTCAGTCCTTGCGGGAGTTCAAAGTGTTATCTGTCTCACCCACCTCTGAGTGTACTGTGTCCTCTAAGCACAGACTTCTACAACATAGTACTGGTTGTTTAGAGGGATGTAGGTATGTGTATTTATTCAGGACCCTATATAAAACTAAAGCTGTCATAAGCACTTTTCAGGAACTAGCAAGATACTCCATTAAATGTGGAATTTTAGTCATGAATAATGACCTGACATATATCTGATGAAGATTAGGATTTTCAAATCTTAACTGATATTAAAAATGTGAGAGATCATGTGAGAAATTAAAATAAATAAATAAAGAAGATGATGCAGTCAAGCCACAAGACCACACACTTGGCTCCTGTTGGCAGCCAAACAAAATGATGCATTATCCTGTTTCAAATAATAGTTACAATCAGTAAAATCAGGGCGACTGATTCATTTCTTGACATTAGGCTTATGTCTGTAAATGCCTCACTCCACAGGATCATTTGGACATATAGTCTATTCAGAAACAGCTTAAATCAAAATGCCCCTGTGATTGTCAGGAAGGACAGACTGGGACCAAAATCTTACCACTTATCCTCTCAGGTTGGGCCAAGCTTTAGTCGTCCAATATGGTAGATTGATACAGGAATCTTTTAAGTTCTCATGGATGTGATACTATTCCCTTATACAAGCAAAATGTTGACAGGCCTTTTCCATTTGAGGCAAAACTGACAGCATTTCACACATTAATTATCAGTTTCAGGGATCACGGCTGTGCTTTTCACTTTTCATCGGGCTGCATTCCAGCTGTTTTCACTTGCATGCTCAACCCCTTTTACGCACCCCCTGCCGCTCCCCCACCTCAACTAATCGATAACCTGCCCTGATGAGTGGAGACTCCCTGTCACCAGCTCTTGAACTGATGGAAATCAATAAAAAACAATACCCATCTACATCCATGAGCTCAGAGCACCATTTGTTTTTCCTGTTTACCAGTGGCAGGTGTTATTCTAGCAAAACACTTTCCAACAACAGAGAGAAAAAAATGTGGGAATGGAAGGAAAAAGGGTAAAGAGAAATGCCATTATTCCAGCATCTGGTGATGGAGGGAGGGGTTGGTATACAGCTGGCGAAAGATTAAATGTAAGTTTCCATGAAAACTTCATCGTTATGATGCCCTCAAATAGTCAAGAAGTGAAGTACCGATGTAATACCATTAAAGAACAAATCTTTAGCCCTTTAATTCTTTAAACCAGTCTAGACATATAAATAGACATACCACACAAACCAACACTTTTTCTCATCTTGACCTTAATAAAAGCCTCAAAATCTTAACCAAGAAGCATTACATGGTGCAGCATTGTCTACTTTCTACAACAAATGTTACTGTCACAGCCATTTGGCACGTCCGTCTAGAAATGTAATATCCATACATTGGCAATGAGCAATGTTTGTCTCGGTTATATGCTTGTTTGTGTCAGTAAATATACGCTCACTCTCAGAAAGATGGCCTAATCTATACTCAGCTGTTAGCGGCTGATATGTTTGTGATGCAATAATTTTTTTTTTTTTTTTTTTTTTTGCCCTCCATCCCCTCCCTCTTGTTGTGATATCCACAGCACCAATCAATAGGTCGAGATTTAGGGCTGAGAAATGCTTCTGTATTTGAATTACATAATCTCTGCATGGTGTTGAATACTGGTTGGCAAGTTCAAAGTGTATGTAATTGCACTCCCACTCGTGCAAAAGCGTAGAAGAAAAATAAAGCTTTGTATTGGGTAATTTAAAGGATCATACAAACTGCTACACATGATTCACTGAGGGAAATAAAGCAACAGATAAATGAGCTAACACTGTATGTACTGCAGCAAGGATCCTTAAGTGGTATACTTTGGCTCTGTGCATACAGGGAAGAAATGTTAGCTCTCCTGTCATTTTTCTTTCTTATGAGACTGTAGCATATTTATTTATGCTGTGCAGCAACTCCCACAATATAGCACAAACACCATCCGCGAATAGGGGGTGTTTCATAGGCTCAGCTCATTCCTTTGATTCTTTTCTGAGGATCCCTCATGACTAAATCCAATGGAAATGTGATTTATTCTTCCCTTCCTGTTTTCGTAATTTATTCCACAACAGCCATACCAGACAAGCTGCCTTACAGCTTGGTCAGCTCAGGATGACTATTAAACTGCATGGAATATTAAATGATGGGTGGGGCTGGGGGGTGAAGAGTATGCACACATCAGTTTATACCCCGCCGTTGCCCTGAAATGGACAGTCTGACCTGCAGAGTCAAACTAGTTAGTTATCTCCTGAGGCCAGACTCGGCTACATGCCCCCCACCCAACCCGACTGCGTTGGATTCACATCAATTTAATACGCTACTGCCGGCGCTCGCATAGCATCACTGTTCCTATTGAACAGAGTCCAAGACTAATTTCATACTTTAAGGCTTAATGCAATTAAATGGTATTGAACTGATTCTATACATCAGTTCCCGTCCAGTGAGTGATGAGTTTACTATCCGCTGCGGGCGTATGTGTGAGACACATGAGCCAGGGTGAAAAAGGTTTGACTGTGACTCAGGGGTGGAACAAGAAATTAATCTTGCGGTGCTTCCATGTTAGAAACCTAAGACTGTCATAGAACATGTACTGCATATGCAGTGCATTACATTCTACTGCTGGTAACAAGCTCCTATTTTCCTGTCTGCTCTTGTAGTCTGAGCTGGACAGTTGTGGCCATATTTTGAAGTGATGGAAAAGATCCAAGTGTGTCAAAATGTTTGCTTCACAACATTTAATCCAACAGTATGTTCTATGATGTGACCGAGTTTTAAAAGACAAGGTGTGCAGTAGGTTTATAAGCCTGTAGACTGTAAGACAATGTCAAAATATGGTAACCTATTGGAAAGGGAGGCTTAATTGATATAGAAGGCACTAGGTGAAGTATTATAGAAAATTTTGCGGCACAAATGGCACAAAGCAACAATGCATTCTATAAATGATAAAAATGCTCTACATCAAAATGTTCTTCAACACTTAATAAGAGAAATCAACACTTGAATTTGTTTTTGCATCGATTTCTTATGGCCCTGGTCTATATCTACATGTTGATCTCAAGTAAGCTATAAAAGGGAAAGGTTTTAATGTTGTGTTAAGCAAGCAGGTGACTTTTTTCTTCTATATCTTTAAGTGGAAGGGTGTGATCATTTAAAGTTATTAGAATAGGAAAATCAAAAATTTGACTTACTGATTCCAAACGTAGTGTGCCAAGACTGTTCTCAAGGTCTGACCATGAGTCTAGCAGGTAAGTTTCAGCTGTCGGCAATGCCCTGTGCAGACCCTTCATCACTGTGTGCCTTCTGTCAGCGAATGGCTCCACACTGTGCCCTGACAAGACAGAGAACATTCATAAAGTTACTGCCTTCATCTCGGCAACCTTGACAGAACGCAGTGTGTTTGTGTGTGTTTTATCTCCAAACTTATCTCCAGAGGCAGACGATGCGCTGTTCACGAGTAGCCTAAGAGGACCTGCCACATTGTCGGTGCAAAGATGTCAATAAATCTAGCCACTAACGTACCACAGAATCCTTTTTCTCACTCACACTCTCTTCCTCTGCCTCTAATATTAATAAATGCCAGCTGAAGGCTGCCATGGGCAAAGATAGAAACATGTTATTTTCCCCTATGCCAATGTGCACAAGGTTACAGCTTCTTCTTTTTTTCTGAGTGCAAGTAGAAAAGAGTATGGTTTGACCCCAAAATGTGTTTTTTATTTTTTCTAATGCCATATGTAAGCATTAGCAAAGTGATAGGCAGGAATTAATGGTTTTATCCATTCAGGATGTCATTACAAGAGGCTGAGCCACTGAACTCTCCAGCACTAGGCAAGTCATTTTGAGCTAAATGATTAAAAGCTGTAATGAAGACAAATAATCAGTGTAGTGGGTTAATAAGGCAGCATGAAAATATATTTTTCCCTTCCTTCCATGCACGCACAAGCAGGTTTACAGCATACAGAAACCTTGAGGTTATTTTTAGTGGCCATGTTTGCCTGCAACACAGCAGTTGTATGAAAGAAAATCTCTATTTAGTATTCCTTTCCCCAGAAGAAATTGTGATAATGAGGCTTCAGCCAGTGACCACGTGCCCATTAATATTCAATGCATTTGAACACACAAACACAAATTCACACAGTCATAGCCAGCCACTTAAAGTACAACATTTGCATATGAGGAAAAACCTCAAAGTTGCCATATACACATTGTATGTGTGTGTCCATGTTTTTATTAAGCTGTGAGGACAGGTTTTGGTTTAAATCCATCAATTTGAGAATTTTTTTTTGCAGTTTCTCACAACTTTTCAGGGCTTTTTCAGTGTAGACTTAAGTTAGGGTTAGGCGGTTAGTTGAGATGGTTAAGGTTAGGGAAGGAGGCTCGGGAATACACTATGTATATGAATATCCTTACAACTAATGAGTGAAATGTGTGGTAGAATGTATGGGTTGTGCCTCATTTACCACTACTCCAACTCTCCATAAGAAAGAGTGTCAAGTCATCAGGGAGTGTGTGTGCGTGTGTGCTTGTGTGTATGCCTTGATATACTTGGCCGACACCGTGTTGTGATAGTCACATGGCTTCTCTGAGCGTGCACTCATTTGTTACTGTCCTTTTTAATCATGGTAATGCAACACTCTCTCATTCCCCCTTTTCCTTCTAGCCCACCACTCTCTCTCTAACACACATGCACATATTGGTGTGAACACACACACTCACACACAAAAAAAAAAAGAGAGAAAGAATGGAGGTCCCAAATCCCCCCAAGGCATATGAATATCTTAAATGGAGACCTCTAAAACTCTTCTCATGCCAATGGACATGCTTCACACACTCCTGCACATATTCACATAAAATGACGCACACTTTGCGTAATGCAAAGAGAATAGAAAACACAGATGCTACTGCATTGAATTAAATGAAGTTACAATTTTGTGGTACCACATTGCTGCCACCATCCTTCCCCTAGTTCCCTTTTTTGTTGAGCACTCATCTTTATTAGTATTCCACTCAGACCTTACTCTGCTTTCTTCTTCTTCTTCTCTCCCACAGTCTCTCTCTCTCTCTCTCTCTCTCTCTCTCTCTCTCCTCCCAGGAGTTGAGCCCAGTGCATGTTAAGTGATAGGGCTTCTGAATCTTGGGTGCCACATAGCGCACTGATGTAGGAGCTGTGTATCGGGGAAGAGAGGAGAGAGAGAGAGGCTCTTTTAGAAAATCCACCCACCCATGTAAAAAATGATCAATCTCGTGAATTTGCCGATAGGGAGTCGTTGGCCTATCAACAGAAACATAGGCAGATAATGAGAGAAATGGCGATGTGGGAGGGTGGGTGAGTGCAAAGGGAGGATGGAAGAGGGTGGGGAGAAATATGCAAAATGCAGTGTTTAAAAAAGAGATGGAGGGAGCATGGGAGGGTGGTTTAGAGAAACACAAAAGGGCAGGTGAGCCTTGATGGACTGAGTTGAAAATTGGACCTGAAAAATACATGTAAATAGATAATATGTTTGGGAGTGGAATCGCAAATGTCTTCAACTGGACCCAAATTGGCCGCGGTGCTCTGTGTTTGTTCCACAGTTCTCACCCCAGGCTGTGTCCCAGAAATTATAGAAGCTGGGACACAGAAGAAGAAAACAGTGAAGGAAACTTGTCGAAATCCAGACCAGTGCATTTTTGGACTAACTAGCACACTGAATGTATGATCCATCAGCTTAAAGAATTGAATATTCTTAAATTAAAGGGTGGTAGAAAGACATGAAATGGTACCGTATGTCCGGTCTGGCAATAGGTCAATCAGAAAACAATTTATACTAAAAACATGATGGGGGGATATCACCAGCTAGGCTAGGGGAGACAAACACACTTCATTTAATAATTCGATTCCCAGATGGTGCTTGTATACTGGGACAAGGGCAGTAGTCCGAGAAAGTGGCTTAACTGCACGGAAAGGTAGAGTAGAATGTGAGGGGGTGGCAGGGAGGAAAGAGAAAATGGGCCTTGTTTTTTCCCCCTTTCACGCTTTAGGTATCCTGTCTGTGAGCCAGCAGCCAATTTTTGGCGGCAGTGGAGCAAGGTACACATTTGAGGTTTCTCTTTTTTTGTCATGTGTGAGCAGCGCCCAAGTGAGGTAGCTACAACAGAAATGGTGCCTGGAAAAAAAAAATCCAGGGCCTGGTGCAGCCTAAGGGCCAATTCCTGCATAACCAGGCAGTGTGGTATGTAAATGTTATAGGAGCCAACGGAGCGAGAGGCTCTCTCTCTGTGTTTGTTTGACCTGACATGACAGGTCATGGAGTGTGTTTCTCATGTGTGTCAGTGTCAACATGACCACACCGAGTCCGACACATGCATGAGTAGGCTTGCACAGGAATGCAACTCAAGAAAAGTAAAACGTGCGTGAAGATTGTTCCTGTTGTTCAAGATTTGTACCATGCATAGGAATATATCTTTGCCAGAATTTTCACTATAAAGCGTAATGAATTAGAACACTATGAACCACCTATTGTTCGATTCAAGGGAAACAATAATGTTACAATGCACAATAAGAGTTTCGTTATGAGGTTGAGTGATTTAATGACTTGGAAGACAAACAGCAGTGCATGAGATATGTCAGCAATTGCATTTATGTTTTGACACAAATAGGCCCAAACATGTCAATAGTCATGTCAATGGACAGTGTAATGTTTGACCGTAAATGCATACATGATGTAATTTGATTGGCAAGAGCCTGTGCTGGAATATTACCATGATGCGATCAGACTGGCTAGTGACGATTCTTAATGCTGCCCCATTTTAGTGAAAGTGAAGCATTTCGCCTGCCTTCACTATGTATGTGTGAGCTGATACTTAGTTGAAAAAAAAAAGGACATAAACAAAGTGTAATATTAAAAGGCATGTTTTGCATCAGTAAAATGTAACTAATCATTGCTTATTGCTGCAAAGATTACATTACATCCTCCTCTTTGGTCATGTTCATCATTCACTGAGGTGCCATGACAAATCTCTCTGTAGTTCTCTCTGTAATCAACATGGTCGAACAGACTCAAATGCTCACACACATACATACACAAACACAAGCAGGAAATGTCATAAATCCACGCCCCATGTCCAGTCCAGTATTAATTCTGTCAATAAAGCTGGCACCGTTCAGCTGGAGTCTGAATAAGTATGCAGCATGTGTGACCTATAAGAAGGGAGGTTTGAAGAATTGCAGTGTAAGGAGAAGAAAGCGAATAATTCTTTAAAGTGTAGCTTGGGGCACACTGCGTGGCTTTTTTTTTTTTTTACTTTTCCTGCAGTGCTTTTAGCACACCCCATTTGTCAGAGGGAGGCATCATCCTTTATCGACACATTTCATGTTTCCCAGAGGACTCTGTGAAGTGGGTGATATTATTGAGGAGCGCTGAGCCTTATTAAATTCCCAAGCATATTACCAGCCCCCCCCCCCCCTTCCTGTTTCAAACACAGTTGCATTTACCACTCACTGATTACACTTCTTTTTCTCTCTTAATTTGGTAGCACACTCCACTATAGCTCAGCCACAGCCCCCTGTTCCTCCCTCAACAGAAAACAAAGGAAGTAAACACATATTGTTGCTTCAGCCTTTTTCAATTGACACTCACTTCCATAGATCCTGACCTTCATATGACCTAATCACTCACTCCCTCATAGCATATGCTGCTGCGTATCCCATCTGCCCTGTTCTATTCTTGGCGATTTCTGGACAAGAGACAATGCAAATCTTTCAACCAGTGAATTGGTTAAAAAGCAAATTGTCTCTCAGCTTTGTGAGGATTAAGTTGGGAGCCATCCAAAGTCGTTTCCTTCTTAATTTTTTTCAGCTGAAACTCCGTGTGTAAAAAATATCCTTTTTCGACATCCGCAACCTTGATGCAAGAGCATCGGAGCATCGGAGCTGCAAGAGTGATAGTAAGCACTTATTTAAGTGCACATCTTCACTGGCCATATATGGGGCAGAAACTGCCACAGCTCTCCATTTACTCACAGACTATTTGCTTAGGTCAAGGGAGTGCACGTGTTGCTGCACACCAGGCGTATTTATCAAGCATGGCTTTTGTCATTTTTTTTATGATGCTAAAACTGACAGTGATGCCTCTGTCTCCACTGCTGCAAGGGGAAGCCTATTTACATATGACCTTGCATGCAGCGGTTGGCGGATACGCATAGTTTTTATTTTGCTGAAATTATGTGCTTTTAGCTCAGATGTGACAGCAGAGTATGAATATGAAAATGTGAAAAGAGCAGTTGAGTCAGTGTGGCTCGCGATATTCATGAGGATTAGACGTAATGTGTTTACTAGTTTGGTTGCTGACCATACTGTATGCAATGTCAACGGACTGCACAGTGTGTGTGGGCTGCTGACTGCTTAAATGTACATATGTGTTATTCATACCATGCAGGGCACATATTTTCCTCGCAGTGCAAATGACAAGCAGTCACTAGATGCTGAAAATGACTGTGAGATCTGCTCCTGTCAATATTGGGAAAAATGATAATTCAGCCTCACAGGGGCACTATTCTTGATGTATTTTTTTCAGTTTTTTTTGTATGTAGACACACTGGAGAGATGGTAAACAGTGATGTTACTCAGTGCTGAAGGTGTGCATCTGGGGGATAGCACACATACACTAGTAAGGGCCCTTGAGGAATGCCACTCTCCATGAACCATGGCACAAAACCCTGTCTGCGTCCCTCATACATAAGTCATACCACATCCATTCAGAGAAAGGAGAAATAGAATACAAGCAATGAGGAACTTCATCATTGTTACATGTCAGTATGGACGTAATCCTTGGCTGTCAACATGCTTCACGGCAGGAAAATTTGATGCAGAAAATATCCTCTTGGCGCTGCATTTTTAATCAGGAGCCACGCAGATGCGGGGTTTATCATCTGTTCACTACTTCAGTATGTCATGCACAAAACTCACTGTCTATGCACAAAACTCAATGTCTATGCACCTTCAGGCTGAACTTGTCTAGATCTGATTCAGATCTTTCAGTCATCCATAGAAAACATTGATTTGTCTCTTAAAGCACCATTTTTGAGCAAGACAGCTCATAGAGAGCATCACAGAATACACAAACACTTTATCGCTGGTCAGACTCTTGGTGTCTGTTGTATGTTTATTTTTCCTGTTCTCTGTAGTAGGAAAATGAGTTTGGCCTTTCAGAACAGTTATGCCCTAATCTGCAGTTCGGCCAGCTCTTCTCCCACTACTGATTGATATTTGGAGATATAGGAGGGACAAAAACTGCTTGAGTTCTGACGCTCATGAAAGACCCATCAGCTTAGTTGTCGATCAATGTGAATAAATATTTCCCACAACCGAGAAGCACTAGAATCAAGGTTGGGAAATGGGGAAGGGTGGGATAGAGGAAAGAGGGAAAATCGATGGTTTGAGAGCTTGGCTAAAAAGGAGGTGGGCTGATGTGGAGGGATAAAAAGGGTGAAAAAAGGGACTGTAATATGACATGATTAATGACAGATGTTTTCTGTTCTTCAAAGGCAAAGGGATGGTTTGGCAAAGTCAAGTACTCACTGGCATGTAATGTCAAATTAATTTGAGTGTCATACACAGTACAGAATGCTGAGGTGAACATGAGGCTTTCAGACTTCTTAAGAGGTAATTAACCACCCTCAAGTGTCTCATTAAACCGCAACAAGTTATATTTGCACAAAATATCAGTACGGGCTTTTAAGTACTGCTGATCAGTACCCAGTTTGTGCTGCGTTAAACTTTCTGCTGTTAAGGAATTAATCAGGATTAATTGACCATACATACTTGCTGGAACTTGCCTCCTCAGTTAGTCACCTATAGTGTTGCTAATATACGCCTTACAAGCTACAGTATGATAACGACTAAGGCCTGTTGTGGATGCAACTCGGCAAAACTCAACTCATTATATAGAACAGAGACATGGTATAGGTGGTGCCCAGAGGTGATAGGTGTAAATGTGAGGGTGCATGGTTGTTTGTCCAGGTTAGCCCAGTGATAGGATGTCAGCTGGGATCAGCTTAAGGCTACATCAAGTTCTTCCTTTTCTTTAAAAATACATAAATTCTGTCCCGAATAGATGTTTCAGTAATGTTTTTTACTACCTAGTAGTTACGGAGCCCTTAAAACACAAGTTAAAAAACACTGCTGGCTCCATTTAAATATGAAAATGCAAAAACAGAGACCTTTAGCAATGATGACACAGTTACTTGCATTCAGTTTCATCTCTCTCTTGGTATCATAACAGAAATATCTAGTTTGACCTTCTTTTTTACCTTTTTTTTCTGATACAAGTCATTTGATTTTAAATGTATTTATCTATGTGAAAATGTCGTTTTTCAAATGCAAATCTACTAGTATGGATTAAGTCTCAGTTTCCACTGTGACCCTCCAAGGATAAGTGGTAGGGATAATAGATGGTTGGGTAGCCTGACAGAAGGATGGCATAAACCGCTGAGAAACTCAACAGTTCTTCTCACACATTGTTAAATTTAGCTGAAAATAGATTGCAACTTCACAACTGTGGTGATATTTTCTACAATTTTCAATCAAGAGAGTATAAGTGTCCATATTTTCAAGTTTGTACCCACCTGCCCAGACCTCATCCACCTATGACACGAATCTAAAGAGTCTCCCTGTCGATCTCCATCACTCACTCATTATTATGACAGGGGTTTAAAGGGACTCATTTTGTCAGTGGGATTCTGGGCAGGGGACCTGGAGAGGGATAAATGGGAAACGCTGCTGTTGCTTTGATCCCTCCCACAGGCAGCATGAAAAGTACATTTTTAAAGGATGCTTACCTGTGATGAGCCCACCAGAGTGACAAATTGGGCCCCTGATGCTTTAAATAATGCACTATATGTTGCCATGGTGCTGTAGTTCTGTATCGCTAAACTGGTCTGTTAAGAGGGGCGTGTGTTGTAGGTTGAAAGAGGTTAGTGACTCAAAGCCACAGCTGATTTCACTTCCAATCATCTCCCTTTCTTGTTCACCAGTATGATCCATGTGAATGTTAATGGGGAATTTGCTTTCAAGTGTCCACTTGCATTCAAATCTAGATTTGGTGCTTCAAGAACAGGAAGCGACAGCTGAGTGATGACTAAAAAGAGGCTTGTTGTCTTCCTGTGGTGTTTGTTGCTGGAAACAGAATCATGCACTGATGAATGTTTAAGATGTGGTGTGCCTCTGTCGTTGACAACCCCTCAAACTGGTGAACCAAAGCAAGGCTGACACATGCATACACACAAGGCTAACAGGAAAAAAATGTCCATACCATGTCCTTTTTTTTACGAAAGAATGCCATAATGGAGGAATCAACAATAGAAATCTGGAGGTGACTTGACCCACAGTTGAGCATCAGCTCAATGATAGAGGGCAAATATGTGACAGCACAGTGGCTTGCAGAAGCAAATCTAATATACGGCTCCAGGAGGGAACAAACTGCAGCCTGTCTTTGAGATAGTCTGTAATCCGGGACACCTTGGTGTTATCAAGCTGTATCAGTCTGAGCCTCTGCCGGGCTGGACATCGTTTAAGGCACTCAAGAAATCAAAGAAATCCAGACTCTAACTGAGAAGTCTCTTCTTGTGGAAAAAAAAAATCCCAAAAATAGTATATTGTGACATTTTGTCATGATGCAGATGTGAGTGATTCACATGAGTCAAGACTGTGTAGGATGAGGCCTTCAAGCTGTCAAATCTTACATTTATGAACACTGAAATGCCGTGGGAGGATTTACTCAACAAAGACACCCTGGTTAGTTTAAAAGATACATTAAAGAAGTGCTGGGGGAAAACTATTTGCTGACTGGCATATCCTTTAAGCACTCCCATCCAGGGCTGGACTGCATCAAGCCATTTGATGCAGTTTGTTTTATATCTCTCCCAATAGATGGTCATCTATCCTAAAAGACAGATTCTCCAACTGCCTGTCTCACTGAGTCTGAAAGCATTGGCACATCCTTGTATCTTGATCATTATATCATATAGATCGTTATGTAGTTATGAATGTGAGCTATCACATCTAAATTGTCTAATGAGGCAGAGTTAAACAATGTGCCTAGTAATGTGCACACTGTCTATAACTTTTGTTTGTCTTTCCACAATATTAAGCTTGATAAAACAGTAGACTTTGCAGACAAAGTATAGCATCATTTCACCGAGATCAACTGAAGGAGACAAACTCATTTTCCCTCAGAGTTTTGAAGTACAACACAAAAGTCCATCAAGCTCCTTACACCTGCTGAAACACAGAAAACTATTCCCACTGGGAAAACAGAGGCCCAGAAAATTTGCCTTTTCTGCCCTAGAGTGGAACTCACTGTGCCCATTTATGAGTCTCTGTGCTGTAAAACTGAAAGCCTGTCCCTTGAGGTCAGTGTAATTACCCCACCTCATTTCCACCACCCACTTTTCCATTAAGGTCATGACTCACCATGGCCAGCTCACACCAACATAGGATCTGCTAGCAGCTGAGAGCTAATTGCTACACCCAGGGTGACAAGCGTGGTAGATAAAGTAGTAGGTGTTATTTGGCTGACTCAGAAGCTGACTAGCTAGCATGTCATTGCTACCTACGGTACTTATCACAAGTGAAACATTTGCTGTAGACACAAGGCCCTTAGAAACAACATTCTACACTGGTATAGGGGAAAGAAATAGTATTTGAATGATAAATATATATATATATATATATATATATATATATTTGGCTTTAACAATTAATGAAAAGAGTTTTTTTAATGAGTCACAAGCTGATGTGTCTCTACTACGGTACCTTTACCTCTACAGTACCGTTAATCTGTTTCCAGAATGGTACAGTTCGGTACAGTTTGGAATGGTAAAGCCCTGGGACAGGTTTGCGTTTCAGAACAGTACCTTTGGTAGGCGGGGCGTGGGCTTTGTCTCATGGCCATGGCAGCAAGATACATAGTGCGACGTCATGCTGGTGCAGCAAACGATATACTTTAGAATACAACACAGAAGACAACAATGGAGAATTTCCTGTAGCTCATTTTTCTTGCCCATTCAGCTGACTGTCATTAGTGGAGCAAGTCTAGCTCCTCCTGGACGTACTGTACAGTTGTGGCTGGTTATTTTGGTATCATTCCTGATAGTAATGCAAAAAAAATAAAAAATAAAAAAATACCTACTATACTGAACTGTACCACTTTAAATAAGAGGTGCTGATGCTGCTACAGGATGATTGTTTTCATTTGTTATATAGTTTCAAAAGGTCTTAAGTATTGATGTAGGCCACACCAAACCTTCCTGGCATTGACAAAATGAATAGTGGAGAGTATGTCTTTTTTTGATGAGTCAAAAACTAACTACATAGCCTGACCCACATATGGAACATTTGATGAGGTGCAGAAAAAGATCTTAATAGATATTAGATGATGCAATGACTTTGATAATAATGAATGAAGAATGAGAATGAAGATTTGGTATTCAGTGAATTGTTGGATTGTTTTAATTTATCTCATCTTGGATGTAAAATATTAAATTTTACTTTGAAATAAGAGTTCTAATACACTGTCATGATGTGCAGGATGCAGGTAATATTAAACCTTTCTGGCAAGCAGAACAAAATGAACCTCTGATGCACATTAGCTTCTACTGTTTTTGCTAAGTAGTGTAATACTTTATTGCCGCTTCATAGCTCATGTGCTCTTCAGTGCAGGACATGTGTTGAACATGATGTTTGCAGCCACCTTAAATTTTAATGGTATCAAATAAGAAAATCCACCACAGTTACCCCTGATTTAAATGTGTTTATTAGATTTCCATTTGATTTTTAAAGCAGGAACCACAGATTTATCTTTTACGTTTTTTAGGGAGGATTTTATTGAAATTGTATTTTTACAAATAACCATTTAATGGTGTAAAACAGGCTATTGTGCAAGTGTGCCTGGGAGTGTGCGATAAGAGTAACAGAGGGGAAGCAGTGACACTTTTCTTCTGGAGACTGGAAAGTGTGAGGGGGCCAGAGAGATGGGGGAATGGTGTGTGTATGTATGTGTGTGGAAGAGAAATAAAGTGTTTAGTGGAATAATAAATAAAGAAATCCCATATCAAAAAAAGAGAGAGATTTGCGATTGCTCACACTCACAGTAGTTCAGTAAAGCCCTACCATTTTCTACACACCTATCACCCGTTCATCTTTATTCTGTGTTTGTCTTATGAAATAACACTGTGTGCTTGTCTTGTACACACACAAACCTCACATACAGTAAATGCAAGAAGTGGCAAAAGCATAGTTGTCTGTGAGCCGAGGTTGTCATATTGTTTTATCAGTTGCTCGCAGTGTTGCACCATAGCAGAGCTGCTAAAACTAATCCTTACGGAGTTTCTGAGTATTCCAAAGCTCAGTGTCTGCATGTTTGTGTGTACTTGTATTTTATATTGCAATATTTCAAGCATAACTGAATTACATGTACAAAGATGTGAGTTGTAGCCTGTCAGAAGTGTTGAACTTTGAGGATAATATGAAATCCCTTTGTTTTAAGATTTTATGGATTGGGGAACGTAGTGCAGAGATTTTGTGTTGTGTGAGATGTTCATTCGGTTGTGCCGCGTGTGCAGCAGGGAGCCACAGCCATCATTCTTTTTAGCCACGTAGATGAGTCACTTTCCTCCTCTCCTCTTCACATCATCCTGCTGTTGTTATAGATAATGGTAAATGGTCAAGTGTGTTAGAAGGACATGGTCTGCATTTAAATGCACCCAAAATGGAGGAAAAATAAACACAGTAAACCACCTCCTTGTGCCACCTACAAGTGTTTCTGCACGTGCTTGTCCCGTGAATGTGTGAATAGCAGACGCTATTAATGAGGTCTTCAGTTTTGAGTGCTGGCTGTTCAAATGGGCCAAGAGAGGTAGAGACCCATAGAGAGAGGACAGGAGGGGAGGGGAGAGTGCAAGCCACATTTGATAATTGGCTAAGAGATTGTCACCAGAATGAAATTATGCCAGTTAATCACTCTCCAATTAATTACCTCAGGAGCAGTCCACAGTACATTCATTATTCCAGAAAGAGTACTGACCCCATTGAAACGTGGCCACACCATACCATACTGCCTTTTAGCACAGGCAGTTAGAGTGTGGGCCTTGTGAAAGAGGATGAAATGATGTCATCTACCGAGAAAACTTTTTCCTTTTAATGCTGTGCAGAGGTTGGGCATCTTGAAAGTGAGGACATACACATTGGCAGCTCATTTATAAACTTAATCAGAGCTTCATCTTTTTTTGCCTCCTCCTCCTCTTTGAGTTTCTTTTCTTGGGTACCTTCTCCAGAGGCATAGCAGGTGTTCCAGATTATTTTATTAGTTGCCCTTGCCAGACAGTAAATACCTCAAGAAGCTCAGGCGGCAGAGAATAGATCATTTGCAGCTACTTCCAAGAGCATTCCTTCAAAGCAAAATAGCAACTCACATACATCCCACATAAATGCTTGGTAGTGTTCGGTAGCTATTGTAGGTCAGCAAAAGAGTGTCTGTCATGGCAGAACATGGAGCAAAACATGTTGCTAAACTGATGTGTTGTCAACATTATTGGTATATTTGCATAAGCTCTAGTGCTGTCCAATCAAACAGCAATACAAGCCAAGTCATTCAAGACACCCACAATGCAATTCGCTTTGAGTGCTTGACACTACTCCATTCAAAGTGAGTGAGAAGCATTTCTTTAGCTTTGTGGCTATGTAAAAAGGGGCATGTGGGTCAAATATAGGCTCAGTAATTGGAGTTGAAGGATTTCAATTAATTAACAAATGAGTGTATAAGGAGCAGTATCTTCTTCAACTCCCTGCTGACAACTGGACCAACAGTGGCCACATGTTTGAGGGACAGATTTAATTAACTGAGAAAATCTGCACTGCTGACATTGAAGTAATTGTTGTTGCTAGACTTGCATGCCATGCTTTTAAAGGTCATTGCTCCCCAGGACTCATTTTTTGTTCTAGCATTCCCCTACACCACTTTGTATCTATGCCACTCTTTATTTATTCATCTATCATCCATCGCTCCCCCTCCCTAATTGTCTGGCAAATATCTCTGCAAGAGAATGACAAATATCACTTTTTTCTTGTGGATGTTGTTGTGTCTGAACCCGCTGTCACTGCCTCAATAATTTATCACCTATTCACTTATCCACAGCTCCGTTCTCTGTGGAACACCTCCGATCTTGTCTTTTCTTCTTTTACACCTCTTTGTCTCTCTCTCTCTCTCCCCATTTTTTTCCACTCCCCACAGCAAATTTGAATTGCCTGTGTGTGTATCTCTATGCGTGTGTATTTAGACTCTGTCTACTTGTCTATCTTTGATGCTGAGGGCATCTCAGCTGCAAGGCGATGCCATGGGGATAATTGCTCTTATGCCACAGTTTGTCGGCAAGTTTCACCTAATTAGACCTTATTAGAGGCGAGAATGAGCAGAAGGGGAGAAAAAAGAGAACAGACTGCAGACAGAACACAACCTATCTTTGGTTTGTCTCATCCAGAGCTCCTTCTCTCCTTGTTGCTCTTTTTGCATCACTTTTTAACCACCTCTTCTCACTCTCCCATTGTCTCACGAAGCCTTGAGTTTTTCTGTCCTTTTTCTTTTTTCTCAGGATAAATATTTTATTTTTTTCCCTCTCAGCCACATGGAGTAGTAATCTGTCTGACACCTGGCAGTGTACACTGTCATGCTCAGGCTGATTGCTCAGCCATGCAAAATAGATCTGTCTGTACTGGGAATGTCTCTGATGAGGGGTGTGAGTCCATCACGAACTATTTATTTTTTTTCGAATCAGACATGCCTTTCTTACACAACCCTTCTCGATCGTGACCGAAACAAGATCTTCCACTCTGAATTCAAATTGGAACCATGTGAAAGGGTGTAAATAAGATTTGGTAGTTAAATTGTTTGTTTGTTTGTTTTTTTTTTAACTTTCCTAATGTGAGAAGTGATGGCGGTAGATTTGACTGAGTTAGTGAAGATGGACATTTTACAGGACACAGGACGTCATTGTTTTAGAAAAAAAAATAGGCTAAATCCAGTGATAGGTCAGTGTGCATGTGTGTAAAAACTCATAATGACCTGAGTGCACATGTTTGCCGGAGTTATTTACAGTGCAGTCATCTTTTCTTATTGAAGTTCTTTACATCATTACTCTCTCTCCTCTTGCACTTGTCTTTCTCCTTCTCCTGTCTTTGAGTGCCCTGAATTCTTTCTCCTCCCCTTGTTTCTTCCTGACTCTCCTCTCCTCTCCACTGCTCTGTTTGGCAGTGTGTTTGGCCTGTGATGGCCCAGAGGCAGCCATGCTGTCTTCTCCACTCAGTCTGCCATTTCCCTTCTCCCAGGCCCTGACCCTCAACTCCTCACACACTCTCCTCCTCCTCTCTCTCTCTCTCTCTCTGTTTTCCTTTCTTAAAATCTCTCTCTCTCTCTTTGCCATTCCCTCCATCACGTCTCCCCAATGCCTCAGCTATTTGGGTTGAATCTGCTGGCTGGAAAAGAGGGCAAGAGGTTATTGAGCTTCAGTTGCAAAATACGGAGAGAAGATAGAGAGGAAGGAGCAATAGTGTTGGGGAAAGAATCAAAAATGCAACAGTTGGTCACATGGATCAATGCAGCCAGACAAGTGGACTTGCCAACATACTGCAGTTTAAAGTAGTTTCTGCTCTTGAGATCCCCCTAAAATTGGAAAACAGTACTGTCTGTCGCAACTGTCGTTTACAGTGCATTTGTGGTAACAATGCATTTGTAAACGACAAATGATACCGAAGAATTCTAGCCATGTCTTCAACAAGGACCTTAGTGAACTAGAGGCTAGGGGAAAATCAGCTCCACTACGAGAATAACTTTGAATACCGAACAGGAACAGGAAACAACATAACTTTAATAACACCACCTGACACACAGCAAGCTCTAACGCACTATGTTTAGTCTGTAAGCAAACGATGTCTCTTTACTAATCCAACAGTAGAGCCAGGTCACTATCACTCCGACATCCCTCGGCGTCTCTCAGCTGAGTGAAAGCAGGACCAATATTGAGCCCTGTCTGGTGTCTTATCCTATCACTCTCCCACTTTTTTCTTCAAACTCTTTGGTATCTGTGCTGTCTCTTCTATTTCCAATGAAGGAACAACTCCTGTATAACTTTGTCCCCCAGACTTACACTAGCTTAGCTCACTCGGACCACTGTGATGTATGCAGTCAGCAGTCCAATCAGTGAAGCTGGTTTCACTTTCATTCTGAAGTGACCTGAAGCAAAGTTACATAGTGCCAATACAGGTGATGCAGACTCTCTAGCGAGGGCGCTATTTAAACTGTTAAAAGTAGTCAATAAGTTCAAAATATATTTCGAGACATTATTTGAAGGTTGAAATACTACATGGTGTCACTTTAAAGGCAAAGTCACAAACAAACACAGCATGAATTGAAATTGTCCAAACAACAGACATGAGTGTGTGTCAACAGAAACGTCAACAATGCAATTGAACGTTGGAGAGTTGGATAAAGGCAACGCGTCAAATTACCACTGTAACCCGGTAGTGGAGACTCTTTAAAACATACCACAGTGTAAGCAAGTCAGCTGATCATGTGGATGGCTAAAGCTGGTTAAGGAGAGCTGAAGTTCAACTGGTACAGAAACTGTTCCACTTTCAGCCCATTTTACTTTGCGCAAATGAAGGAAGCCTTAAAATAAAATAACCAAATGCACGAAGTATGAGGCACAGAAATCTCACAGCACTGCCTCGCAGTCAGTCGGTCATCACCACTTCAGCAGTCTGCGACTTTTGTCCACATGGAATTATATCTAATAATATGCTCTATCAGATAACCCATAATAACACCAGTATACATTTTTACAAGATAAGAAAATGTCCTACTATTAATAAACAATGTAACTGCATGATAATACAGTGTGACTCATACGTTCATTTACAGACTTTAAAGCTGTGGTTCTTCAATAGAGCACCCTTTCACTTTCTTCTCTGTTCCTCTGGCTTATCACACAGGAACATAAAAACAGTATTTTGTAAAAACTAGTTTGAATTGTCTCCCCATTAATATGGCTTTCACACTTTTCCCAAGGAATATTGTGATATAATTTTAATACTATATACCCTTAATTACATCACAGCAAAAGTTGCAACTCTTAAGTCCTGCCAGTCACAATTGTAACTCCTCTGCCAACTCCTTCTGATCCACCATTGCCATCACTCACATTTGCTCCTCCTGAAGCCACTTTTGAGTTAAAATAAAAGGGTACAAATGGCTTTCCACTGAAATGCCTTTATGAACGGACTATAGCATTCTGCTTTGGCGATAAGCTCCAGAGACAGAGTTAAGATAGCGTGCACCTGCCAGTGGTACCCAGTCTACAGATCCCCAAACAACAAAGACATAGCGCCCCCCCAGGGATGGAGAGGCCTTCTTGTGCATCTCTCTGTGTTGCAGGGAGGCTTTCTAACACAGCCGAGTGACCCACTTGTATTGTGTTCTGTTGTGGTTAATAGTTTGAGCTTGCAGGATGTTTGTGAATATGCAACAAAAGCCTGCTACTGTGCTGTGCGTGCTCGGGGGGCTTTTCTTTGAAGATTGAGTCTTGCAAGGGATTATGGGTACATATAGAGGCACCAGTGCATGTCTTCTTCATAGAAATTTTTGAAACAGCTTTTTCCATGTTGTTATTTTGTCTGCTTTAAGGCAGATTTAATAAATAGAGGTTGACCGACAGACTTCCATGGCTGATGCTGATCTTGAAAAATTGTTGCAGCCAATATGTTTTACCCATTTCTCTTTTTACTTCCAAAAATTATACACCACTTTTCTTAATGTAAATACATGTTTAATCATAGCAAATAATTGCTCTACCTCTTGATTTATAGTATTTTATTATAGTATTTGAATTTTGAACCAAGCACAGCAGTTTGTTATTATGAAGTCATTGGATGAGTTGTGTTTTTGCATTCGTTGCTAAAATGACCAAATGGCATTGAGCAGACATTAAAATAATTTAGCATTACTAAAAGCTAATGCCATCTGCCATTTGGGTCCAGAGGTTAAGGGATGCATGGACTAAGTGGTTTTAAAATACTCATATTGATGGCTTCACCTCAGTCAAATAGAGAGAAAAAAAAACAGCAATTGCTTTGATATAGTAACTCAATTCATTAGCTCAGTGGGAAGCATCTTCTTTTTTGAGCAAGCCTGCAGAGTCAGTGGATCATGGTGGGGAAATAATCAGCCACATTTTAGCGTATGCAACACAGCCGAAATATGATGCTGGAGGTTGGCTTCTTACTGTTTGAGAGCTGGGGGAGGCAAGAGGGTCCTCCCTGCTGATTTTTGACTGAATGTGGCTTGGGCACAGAGGCAGGTGGATGACTGTTTAGGAGCAGGGTGCCGCGGCCTCAACAGGGGAAACCTAATGGCTCAATCTGAGGTATAAATGAGCAAGACAGCCAGTACCTGCTGTGCACTCCTCTGTTTTGATGCTGGTTTCTGTAGCTGTGCTGAAGGAAAAACGGAAAGAAAGTATGTTTTCACCCCGCCATGCTCTTGATCTACAGCCACAGTTTTCATCACATCAGCTGGCATGTCAACCGTTTTTGTTTTGATTGCCACTACCTCTCTCAATTCTGTTTTATTTTTCTCGCCTAGCTCCTCATTAATATAGCTATTTACATTTCATTAAGCAGAGCTACTTGTTTGTTTGTGCTCACTAATGGCAAAAAAAATATAGTTATTTGATTTTTGTATCGACTGGAAGTTTCTCCCTGAGGCGTTGCCTATACATTGAGAGCCAATCATTATCTAATGCATTACAAAGGTAATTTGTGACACAAAAATGGATTTCACATGGGTATTTAGCAGAAACAGGGCGTCTAGCCGCATAGGAATGGCACTCTCAAAGTAATATTGAATATTTTTGCTGGGAGGCATGAAACAAGGGATTCATTTGTTGATTAAAAACACAAAGTAGTTGGGCATTTTTATATTTTTTTTACTACCTTCTCTTTCTTTGCTATCCTTGTGTCCTCAGTCGTTTGTCTGCTCTGCAGAAAACGTCAAATCAGTTATAGTTTTATTGGTACTTAAGGTTTCTCTTACTCATATGAATATATTTAATGCTTGACTGCAAAATATAAAGAGTGATTCCTGTTCTATTTTTTTTTCTTTTACAGGAGAAAAAGAGCATTAAAAGTAAGCCATGGTCCAAACTCTTTTTTTGTTCTTCTGTGGGCAAAAGGCATGCTTGGCTTAATTTGCACTCACCCTCTCTTCTGCTTAATTTTGGTTTCCCATGCTTTGCATCAGGTCATGAATAAATTACATCTAACATATGTTCAGATAAACAGGCTGAAGTGACTCATATCCACTTTTTTTTCCATTGATGTGATCAGATCTTCATGCTGTCTGGACACAAATCTGATCATCAATTCCAATTTTCCTGTGGTCACAGATTCGATATATATATCCAATACAATGCCATGTCAAGCGTGCCATCATAGCAGAATAAATGCAGCCTCTTGCATACATGCATGCATTTTCAAAAAAGAAGTCCAGAAAGTAGCGGATAGCCACCAGGGGGTGACTGTGCTGGTTTTAAAAAAAGAACTACTTCTCACTTGATTTTAAACATTTTCTTGAGGAGTTAATAATCTCAATCATGAGTTTCAGCTTTTCAATAGAACTTGATGTCAATTTTGTAAATTTTGTTTGTATTTAGAAGAAAATAGATGACCAAGAATGACAAATATTAGTGGACAATGGTGTGATTGACAGCAGGTATAATTCCATAGGTGCCTGATTGCAGGTAGCGTTGGTGAAATTTTGGCTACAAAAACTGACATGGCGCCAGTTCCCAAAGGGAAGTTGTATTGAAATGGGAGGACTACCTTCATTGTTAAGAACAGTCTGAACAGTATGGCAAAATCAAACAATGGAGGTACAGTTGCATCCATCAGTGCAAAGTCTCACCCACAAATGTGCTGTGTGGGTTCTATGTTTGAGTTTTTCTCAGATGCAAGACGCTTGCATTTATGACTGTGAATTCTAAAATATGATGTAAGTAATTAATCACATTCAAATTGGATTTGAACAATGTAGCATGTAATTTGAAACTAGCCTTTATGTAGAGGCACTTTTGTCAATGTTGCCACTGTCAAAAGTATGGAGTAGACTTCTCCTTTCTTTCCCTCATATTGGGCCAGTTCTCTATAGCTTCTGTTCATTGTATTTGGCTTAATTATCTCCCCCATATTGCACTGTCTGACTTAAGTCATTGGCAGTGAGGTATCTGTCAAACCTGTTGTTCTTATAAGCACATAATTTGCTCTCCACAATAATAACAGGATATGTAGTTAATCTAAGCCCAGCAACTGGCGAGGTAATTGGTTAAGACCCCTATTAGTGAATTTAAGAAGATATCAGGGCGCTTGAGCCACACAAAGCTATTAAGCTACTTAGATGAGAACACGATTGCCATCTGTCACTCACCAGATAAGAAAATGTTTTTTTTCTTTTCTTTTCTTTTTTTTTTTTGCTGCGACTTCACAGACACACACACATTGTAAACTAACAGCGTGATTTTCATTAAACAAAAAAAAAAAAATAAAAATAGCTGTTCTGTTCTGTTCTACGCCCTCCATCTATGCCCCCTGCCCCTCCCTTTTTGGCACAGACACTTTTTAAAAGCATGATTTTTTTTTTATTTTAAATATCCTGATTCACGCCACCATTTTTCTTTTTAAGTTTGAGGCTGTTATACAAGTGGAGTCTTTTTGTTGTTTTCCTTTATGTGGTATGGATTCTGCATGAAATGGATTAGGTGAAATGGATTAGTCAATTTTCTATAAAATTGTAAACTTACATTAGCTGTAACAATAAGTGATTGGTTTTAAATGATTTATTCATTTGTTATATTTACCTTGTTTCATTGACATTTAGATGCAGTGATGACCACATTAGGGAGATAAATGCAGAGTCAAGCATCTAATGAAGGACTCTATTGAAATCATTTAACACATCACAACAAACACTTATTTGTCAGACATGTTAGTTCATCAATAAATATACCACTGTCGTGAAATAAACAATATAATTTACTTTTGTGTTTTTCTCCATTTCTGCTTATTCTCTCAGACTCTCGGCCCTTGCCTGACGTAGCCATGACCGGCAAGTGCACCCGGGAATGTGACGAGTACGGCCACTCGGACTCCTGCTGGATGCCTGTGCGCACGTCGCCTGAGCGGCGGCCATCCAAGTCCACCACCACCCCCCAACAACCAAAGCTTTCCACTTTCATGAGCGGCAGTGGCGGCAGCAGCAGCAGTGCCGACCAGCCCGGCAGCCAAGAGACCCTCGCCATGGCCGCCATGGCCAACGGAGACCCGACCGCCGCACACATGATGGGCGACCGCAATCGCAACCTGCTCAACAAGAAGATGGCCTCCTCCTCTTCCTCCTATGAGGCCTTTGGCTCGCCTTCCTATGGCTCCCCGGGAGGTGGGGAGGAGGTGCTGGGCCACCCCACCGAGGAGATCCCCCTGGCACCTACTGGGGAGTACAAACCCACGACTTGCGGCACCTTAACACGGCGCGAGGTGTACCTGTGAGCTGGGAGGGTTAGACACACCTGTATGGCATTAAACTACAACACTAAGCGTAGCTGCTTTAACCCACCACCATTACAGCTCTTGAAGCTTTTAGCCTCCCTTGTTCTGCACAAAGTAGGACCTGAACTTTCTCCAAAGACTTTTACCACAGCTTCTTATTGACAAATGTTTGGATTGCTAAACATTACCATTTCAAGAACAGAGGAAGCAGGTGGGAGAATTGTTGTGGGCAATGATTGGACTTTAGATAAGGTTCTACTGGTGTGTCGGGCTCTTGGGACACAATCTGCTGCCTGACAGTCAATCTGTACCATAATAATCAACTCATTTTACATAATCATTACATGCATGCATTTCCCATGTCACGATATACCCTGAAGATGATACTCTGTAAAATATACCATTTCTTTATTTTTTTCTGTTTCTGTTTTTTCAAGAAGCAAAGCTGTACATGTGGATTACTTTGACCATTTGACCAAGTGTCTGACTATGCCTATCTCTCTTTTTTTAAATTCTATACAGGGCATTGCTCTGGCTGTGACACTCTGTGGCTTCGACAATATATTGGACATAATGGTCTCTCTATCATCAGCCATGTTGACTCTTTGTGATTAAAGTTGTTTGGGAGCTGAAGGAGACTCTGAAACTTTCAAGGACAGAAAAAAGACTAAGCTTTAAATACTCATATTTTATGTCAATCCTCTCTTGAAATGGATGGAATACATTGGAATTTGCTGCAACAAATCTTTGGTACAGACTACATCACCACTGATACACCATGATGAATATATGACTGACTATCTTACCAGTGTGAGCACTCTTCACAGGTTAAAAGTTACTCAATGTACAGAAGTCATTGGACGCTTACCGCTCTCATTCCCTTGTGTCTCGCTACCTTTCCTCAGTCTCTTTGTAATTCATCTTTGTTCAGTGACATGGTGACAAAAACCTTCTTTAAGAAATGCAAGATCCGAGAGCCATGACCTGACATCACACTGGTTGGAAAATTATGTGTGTGTGAATGTTTGTATTCCTATTGCCTCAATGGGATGCTCGTGTTTAAATCAGTGCTATGGGTTTTTTATGTTATTTTCATCTCAAACATACACATATAAATGAGCAGATAAAGCTGAATCATTTAAATGAGGCCAATGGCACTGCTGTATTGGCTGAAAATATTGGGTAAGCACAGTGTGTGGCATGCAGAGATTAAAATTACGGAGGTGCAATCAGAAATGTCTGTGTGTACTGGCCAGATATGCAGAATACTGTGCAGTATGTGTGCGTAGATTTACACAATAGTCCAAGTAGATTTACACAATAGGCTTAGAAATGTGGCCCTAAAACAGCAGCAAAAACAGCTTTTCTAGTGTCATTACTTTTCTTCGTGATAGACGTGAGCAATAAATATAATGTACGTGTGACCAACCAGCATCAACTGCTTTCTCACATCTCCAAAAAGACTTCAAGGTGACATTAATTGGACATTTGGCTGTCCCAGAGTACTTTATAGCATTGATACCTTCTGTAATACATGGCATCTTTGAGCACGAATGTAAAAATCCACCTCAATGGAGAACAATCAAAATGCAACCCCTGAATGCGCAGGAATCAGGATGTTTAATTTTAATTTTAGGCCTGAGGAGGAAAAAAAAAAGGTATCAAATTGAAATCACAGCTTAGCCAGCAAGGTGAAACATTCCCTCATTTACACACAAGAATAGCTTTCTGTGAGAACATTGATTGAAGTACATATTGAATGAATTTAGTTCTTTTTTTTTTTTTTTAAGGATCAATCTTGAATAAGAATGTGATGTACATCCTCAGAGCTGACACTTAATGACTGCTTACACATTCTGTTGTGCCTCCTTGTCGACCGTCATTTCTTTCTCTTTCTTGCAGCCACAGAGGTATAAACTCTCACGATTGTAATAAAGCAAAAGAATATCTGATGCAATGAAACCTTTTTTAAATGTTAGTGTAAACCCCTTTGGTTTAAACGGACCTGCTTTTTTCAGCATTCCGGCAGCAGTCTATAGTCTGTAAGTACTACTCGGTGTTCAACAGAAAAGTGCTCCTATACTTATCAACTGTATACATGAATATTTACTTTTTACTGCACGTTTACTGGGAACTTATGTCACTTACTGCGAAGGAAAAACAAAAACAAACAAAAAAAAATAGTAAAAAGAAATGTACAAAAAATATCGCTGTGAACATGGAAATCCACCTTGTTGCTTGCTTTTGTTATACGTAAAGAAAAATTAGCCATTAATTAGCCAACATAGTATAGTTAGGACTCCACATACAGTTGATTTGTTTTATACTTAATTTCATTGTCTCTCATGCAAACATGCAAACCCAAATCTTTAAATTGTCTGATTTATATCATGAAATTTCACTTCACTTTTTTTTAAATGTCATCTTGTTTTTTTTTCTTTTTGTTAGATACTAACAGTCAAAACAATGGAAATGATCTCAACGTACAATGTGCTTTTGCTTTTTCTTTATCTGATGCCATTTTGTATATTTAGAGTGCTTCTGAAAAAAAAAGGAAAAAAAAAATCAAAAAACTACAAGAGTGAATACAAATATGCAATTGTGCCTTTTTATACCAACCGGTATGATTAAATGTTGGTTCTGAACAGTGCATAAACAATGACATGCATTCAAAAGTACATGCGGTGGCTTGTGAGAGTGAAGTGCATTTGCATATCTTCAATGTTAAATCCTGTGATGTCCCGAGGTTTCTCAGAGGTGAGACCAGTCAAATGTTTGGCCCAATACATGGCCAAAATCCAAGTGGATAACATTCGCTGGGTTCAATGATCTTGTTGAAATATCCATTTCTTAGCATAGTGCATTTCCAAATGAGTACAGGTACACTGAAAAGTTGCTTGTTGGTAGTAATATTAATAATGATATAATGGATTTTATTTTTTCTTTGTCGTTCCAGTCATGTACATGTATGACATCAGAGGTCAAGGAAACCTAGTTTGTGCATGAAACGAGCTCTAGGACTGAATATAGCAGCATAGGAGGATACAGTAGGTGGGTGGGAGGGGTTGTTGGACTGAAAAAAAAAATGCTGGGAGAAATTTGACTGTTTAGAATTGGGGAGCCTAGAGATAAAAATGCTAATGCAACAGTTTACTTGGAAGAAAGGAAGTCGGGGAGGGGGGGCAAACAAAAAAAATATGAAAAACACACAAAAAAAAGCTGCAAGAGAGAGTAACTGACAGAGCACACACCTCAGGATGTGTCGAGCAACACAACACTCACACCCACAGATTTACAGTATGTATATATGTACTGTATATATACATACTATACATACTGTGTGCACATCTGAGTCCAACAAAAAAGACAGATTTCATGTTTGCATCAATATTGCAATGCAGCGTTTTGGATTTCCTTGATCACATGAAGGACCCTGTTATGTGAACCTCAGACAAAAAGAGGTAATGAAGGACAATATGCACAGCAGTTCAGTTCGGAGCTGTGACAGACTAAACATGTCTCTTGTGTGGTCCTCACCGAGGTAAATGCGACAGGAATCTGCACGATTTTCTGATATATCTTTCTTTTTTTCCATTGGACTGATCATGAAGTGGTACGCAAACACCCGCCAACAAAATGCCTGGTTTCCTGTTGCCGCCCAAGGTGTGTGTTCAGTCTGTGCTCGCCTCTAATCCATATAGCATTCACCGTGTGTAATGAGATTTGTAATATTAACCATTAGTTATTTGTCCTGCGACTTGGATGTTGATATAGATAAATTGAGGAACAAAATTTATCATCGTTTAATATGAGTCACTATGCACGCAGCTTAGCTGAACATGGCAAAGTGTATTGAACGCAAGTCCACTTCTATTTATGAGATATTTTACATAATTTAATTTTTGCTTTTGTACAGGTTTGTGTAAATAAATTGCTTGTCATTTTTGTCTCTGCAGAAATTAAAATATAACATGTTGAAAACAGTCTGGCCTTGTTTTGTTTCCATTTTCTGCTGGTGTTTTTCTTTTATAAAATTGCATGATGGTGTTTTAAATGTTAATAAATAGAATAGGGTTACTGTTACAATAAAAATGTGAACAACTTTAATTATTAAAAGGTACAATGGGCCATTTAGCAAATTACAGTTAATGCAAATTCAGGTTTACAGCTATTTATCTCAATGTGTTCTTGAAACTGCCATTTTACTTTAACATAATTATGCGCAACACCTAATCAACTGTTTATGCTAGAATGGGATTTAACAATACATCATCCATTTACCACTTAAACCCGCAATAAGACGTTGTTTAGTTATTCAACTTATTTCAGTTACAAGGGTAACAACATAATAAGCTATGGATCAAGTGCATTTTTACCTAACATTGGTAATAGTTGCCTAAAGCAAACACCCAGCAGTGATGTGATTCATTTCGAGCCAAATTTGTGATCACCTGTGACTACATAGTTTTCACTCTGGAATGTGAAGCCATTGCTGAAGTGCCAGATGCCTTTATTCTCTTCATTGGCCATCAGGGGGGTCATTCTGCTGATCAAATAATGTATGTAAGTATATGGTTCCACTGACTAGTTTCAGGTAATAAAATGGACAATGGGTTTTCAAGAATGGTCAAACAATAAAATCTGAGGCTTTGTAAAAGCATTTCACAAATCTGTATATTCTATCCCAGTGGGTTGCCATGGTTTAATGATGAATTCCCTTTATATTGGAAAGTTAATTGCATTCCCCAGAGAAGTCAGAAAAAAGCATGGGTGTATTCAAATTCTAGTCTAGCCCTTGGTAGCAATAACAGTCAATAATGATACTCTACAAGTTTGTTTTATGCACACAGAGAGCGTAGCAACATGTCCACAGACAAAAACTGAACACTATGTGCATGACTGATTTACTGTGAAACAGGTGAGACACTAGTATTCACAATAAAAGTAGCAGTGTTTGTATGGGTGGCACTTCTATGTTGAGGTTGGTGAAATTTCAGATATAGTCTGAAAATTTTGAATTCCGATTACAACTGGAACACATCATAAAGTCCACAAAGAACTTTTCGTGTTTGTAGTTTTGCGTGGTGAAGCCACCATCTCTACAGCAGTACACTGTGGAGCTGATGAATAAGGAAAATGAAAGATAAGGAAATAACAGATGTATGGGAGATAGCGCCTCAGAAAATGGAAAGGCAGTTGGTTCAGGTGACTTACCTGTGTGGAGGTATGGAACTGTCTAGGGGAGAGAGCAGTGGACTTTTTAAGCTGAATGTTTAACACAGTCTTGAAGAGCCAGAAAATGCCTGAGGAACGTAGAAGAAGTGTTGTGGTAGAGCTTTTCAAGCACAAGGGTGATGCGCAGAACTTCAGTAATTACGGAGGTATTAAGTCAATCAGCCACACCATGAATATATGATAAAGAGCTGTCGAAGCTTGATTAAGGAAAAACATGAAGATCAAACTGTACAGAAGAAGAAGAATACCATAGATGTGATTTTTGCATTGAGAATGCTGATGGAGAACTATAGCTAAAATAAAATTGTGTCTTTGTGTATTAAGAGAAAGCTTATGATTGGGTGTCAATTAAGAGAGGAACTGTGGTACTGTATGAGGATGTTGGGAGTGGCAGAGAAGTATGTGAGGGTGCTGCATTACATGTAGGAGGACTGAGACAGTTGTGAGGTGTGTAGCTGAAGTGACAGATGATGGACAGGTTGACAGATGAGTCTCCGTGGACTATGTTATATGCAGATCATATTATAGACTTTAGTGAGAGTAGGGGGCAGGTAAAAGAGAGCCTGAAGAGGTGGATGTATGCAATGGAGAGAAGAGGAATGAAGGTTAGTAGGTGCAGGAGAGAATACCTGTGTGTGAATGACGGTGAGATGGGGGATGGGTATGGAGAAGATGCATTTAAATAGCTTGGGTCAACCATCCAACGCAGTGGACAACGCACAAGAGAGGTGAAGAAGAGAGTGAAGGCAGGGTCGAGCAGGTGGAGACGAGTGTCATGTTTGACATGTAAAGGATAGCAGCAAAAAGTGAAAGGGAAGGTTAATAAGATGGTAGTGAGGCCAGCTGTGATGTATGGATTGGAGACAATGGTACTGTCCAGAAGACAGGAGGTGGAGCTGGATACAGGAGGGACAAGATTACAAATTAACACATTCAAGGGACAGCTCAGGTTGGACGGTTTGGCAGGGGAAGGATGGTGATAATATTGGACAAAGGGTGTTGAAGACGGAGCTGCCAGGCAGGAGGAAAAGAGGGAGAACACAGACAAGGTTCGTGGATGTTGTGAAGGAGGACATGGGCACAGATGGTGTAACAGAAGAGGACACAAGGGATAGAACAAGATGGAGGCAGATGATACACTGTGGCGACCCCTAAAGGAAGAAGCTGAAAGAAGTCCAAACCTGGATCAACTGGTGAACAACGTGACTTGCTTTGTTAATGATTACATCATTTTAAGATAAGTGACTTTTGTTGCAATGTCTCCATTAGATGTCACTAATTCTAACACACTGGACATTTTAAAAGCTCTACAGTGCAAAGTGGCACAGCTGTTTGAGATGCTAAAATAATTTATATAACTTTAAAAAGCAAATAATACAAACTCAGTAGGTGAACACACAGTTGGATTGTACATATTGTTAATTAAAATGTCAGTGTAGTTGTTCTGATAACCGTGTCATTACATGTATGGATTGCATACTATTTGTGCTAATGCATACTTGTTGACAAGTAAACACGCATTCATATGTATTTGAGCATCTCTCACCTTGTCTGTTTGTCTGCGTTGATGCATGAAGTGATTACAGTCTTGGTGATTAGAGATCCATTCTACTCTGTTCCCTATGCTCTGATTAACAACAAGCCTCAAACTGCTAATAGCATCTTAATAGGAAAGTACAAAGCAGTGTAAAATTACTTCTCCAGTGTTCAATAATTTGTAGAGACCTCTTCGCTTGACTGTTAAAGAAAAATTAGAGGGTGCATGCATGGTGTGAACACGAGACACGGCAGTGTTGTGTCATATAATTCCCAAAAATGATCACCTGAAAAGCTTTGTTTTCAGCTGGAGGAGTTTTTGTTTGTGTACAATTACTATTGGAAATTCAAAAGTGTGACAATTATGTGGGTTTTTTTCCCTCCCCTCCTGCATGTTTATCTTCAAAAGACATCACATCTAAAGAAATACTAGGTTTGAACCTTGTTGATATGCAAATGGTCTTGCTCATTTTCTTGTATTTTGTGAAGCATTTTGAATTGCCTACCATGGAATAATCAGCGGGTAGTATTCATGTTTCTGTTGAGAGAGGGGGAAAATTAAGACAAATTAGTGTATTTGAATGTAATTAATGTTGGCAGGATACATACAAATGAATGCCAAAAACAGGTTAGGCAAAGTTACTGGGTGTTTTGGTATCACTAGGTAGAAGGAATTATCAGCAAAGGTCAATATTTGTGTTTTATATAAAATAGTGATTAAAATCAAGAATAGTGAGTTTCAATTTAAATTATAAACAATTTTCACATACATTTAGATCTACAAAATTAAACAGACGTTGCAGTCGCCACAAATGAGTGTTGCAATGGTGTCCCTGTCCTTTTTGTGTGTGTCTTTGGGGAGTTTTGGCTCCCAATTAGATAAAAGTTTGTGTTATGTACTTGTACTTGCAGTATTTGTATATAGTTCAACTGCTGTCAGACCCCTTATATGTACTGTAGTTAGAGACCAGTATCACTCTAGATGACTGACAACTGTCAAAATATACAGCTCTTTTCCGCACATTTAGAAAGATAGATACAGTATTTCCGTGACAGTTGCTTTACAAACAGCAACTGAGGCACTTTTTCCTTTAAGTATTCACATCTTATAAGTGTGAAACAGATCCTATCAGGTCAGGTTAGTCTAATAGCAAGGAGTGGGTGTGAGCGCTTTCCTGACTGCATCTCAACAAAGTGCTGTACAACAGTTACAGCAGCACCTGACACTTTTCCATTGGCAACAACAAACACCCTCTGGCAGCTATCAGCAACGATCGTATCAGACACAGCCTTGTTATCGTCAGTACCCATGCATGCAAAGTTGCAAACTGGCTGCTTGTGCAACAAAGGTCTGGCCGTGAACAATGACCTCCCACACAGGTCTTTCTGTATGAACAGGAGTGCAAACTGAAAGGTGTAGGTGAAGACTTGATAATAATCAGGCATTCACCTGAATCAAAGGTCCACTCTGTTTGCTGTGTCGTGTTAAACCAGCCTATAGGGGACGATAGTGTGGGACAGAGAGACAGATTAAAGTACAGGCGTAGCAGGATAAGAAGATATGCAGCACCAGTCTACAGCAAAGAGGATGGAGAGCCAGAGAGAAAATCAAAATGTACTGGTCCATATGTAAAGCTAATTAATGAAATCATTGATCACTTCTCCAACATCTAACATTAAGTATACCATTTTAATATAAATGTCATTCCATTTATGCTCACTGGTGCAAAATAACGACTTGAAATCACATCAGCGAGGGGAATTCGACCATAAACCTTAGAGGACGCCATTTGATTTCTACAATTTATGACCTTTTTATTGTCTTTAAATTTTATTTTTCTAGTGCAACTGCAGGAAAAAGGCAACCAAGGGAGTTAAGGCTTTGTTAAATTGATTTCTGTTTCATATTTATTTTATGAATGCTCCAAGGGAATTGGAGGGCTAACTTTTTTATGTCTTGTGGATGGAAAGGAAAAAGCAAGTTCATGAGGAAACTCTTGCAATAACTTTGATTTAATTGTGGCCGCATAAAATTGTATCAGTGTTTATTTTGTCACCAATCCCACTCCCTGAACTGTGGTGTCATTACAGTTAATTTAATTGCTCTGAAGACAGGGATGGACATGCATGTAGGAAATGTGGGCACAACCTCACCTGTGATTGTATTTACACCAGTGAAGTCAATGTTTTTTAATGGAAATTTGGAAATCTTTATATTACGCTTCATCAGAAATCATTTTAAATTATTCAAATCCATAATCTTTAACATTTGATAAACGGGACAGGCTGTAAGTCCCATCAGTTTATGCCGGGGCCCCTTCAATTTTAGACCACATCCATACTACCACATTTGTATCCAAACATATGTGGCTAAGAACATACTTTCAATTGAAATTGTATCTTGTTGATGCTCTCATAACAGAAATCAGTGTTCTTACTTTTCCCCATTGTTGTTTCTCATTGGTAATACTCTTCAGTGTCCTGAATAACTGGATGATGTAAGTATTATCATTCACATTTGAAGGTCCGGTCACATTTTGTTTTAGCATTTTTGTTTCCCAAATCTTTTATTTATGGAGTCACAGGACAAAAAAAATCATGACCAAATTTACAAATATATTGTAGATCACGACAAGAGTAATTTTGTGCATAATGTGATATTTCATTTCTGCAACACCTAACACTATTTTGAATATGTAAACCAGACATTTGCAAAAATATCTATATTTGACAAATAAACCAATTCTTCATTTTATATGTGCTATTTAATAAATGTATAAGAGACTGTGAAAAATAAGTTATTTTAGTTTGGATTCAGGTCTTCTTCAATAGAATATGACAAATTGTGTACATGATGAACACCAACTGTGATTTACAGTTGGTATTGATCCATAGGTGCCTGGTCGCAGGTGATTGTCTGTGAATTTCAAATTTCAAAAACTTAAATGGCACCAACCAAATTGTGAATCTTGAGGCTTGAAAATAGGAGTCAGTTTTGAAACCAGAAGACTATATTTTATTTTTATATACAAAAAAATATATATTTAAATGCAACCCTTGAGTTTAAAATGAATTTTAGTGGCTCTAAAACATAAAGGTAATGTGGAGAGCAGGCATAAGCAGAGGCAGAATTTGTGCATTTTAAGAGAGTCTACATAAATGTGGTTTGCAGCTCCAAAGTAGGACACAGGGAAGATACAATGGGATCTAGACACAGAAGGGATGAGTGATATCTCTCCAGTGTGCACAGGTCACTTGTGATTGACCACAAGACTGTCTGTGACCCAGGCTGCCACATGATAAATAGATCTCACACAATGACTCGCACTTTATGACATTGCCACTCACGTGATCCCCACCTCAGATGGAGGCACGGAGGAAAACTGCAGTGGAACAGGCAAATGTACTCATGCCCATTAATCATACATCAGTTGTGAGTGGAAAGCACACACATTTATATGCGCTGGATTTATGTGGCAGAAGCAATTTGAAAAAAAAAAAAAAATAAATAAATAAAATAAAATCTATACAAGTCTTCATAGTCTGAGCATGGCCTTGATTAATGAGAACTACTTACTTAAGAGAAAGTGAGTGGGTGAGAAGAAAAAAGGGGTTGGAGGAGTTGGAGAAATGACAAATAGATGGCAGTCAGCTGTGGGCAAAAGGGATTGAGGGGGAAAAAATGTTGACTTTACTTGATTGACTATCCAACACTCTATATACTGTATGCCCCATCTGATGTCTTCCATCCAAACTTCATGTGCTAGAAAATAAGCCGTGACAAATTCCTTTAGTTAATTGTATACCCAAACTCCACTCCAAAATTGCTTACTCCTGGAAGTTGTGGAAAAGTGAGATGGGACATGTACAGCCAAAGACAAATGCAAGAAATGTGCCCATGCAGCTTATAACAACAAATTGCAACACCTTGACATGTAAGGCTCCTTATGAAAAGCTTGGTTATGCTAAAATGACGGCCAGGTATGTCGAAGAAAAATGAAAATTAAATTTACTGAATAGAAAAATGGTAGGTGACACATCCTGCTTTTTTTGGCATACATTTAATCTTTTCAAGTTTTTTTTGAATACAACACTCCAACTAAGTGTTCTTTCAATTGGTGTCTTGTGTGTCATTACAGAGGATTGTTGCATGGATGAATCAATTTTTTTATAATTCAAGCCAATCACAGCCTTGACTGTCTCCTGTTTCTAATGGGTGCAGTGTAGCGCAATTTAAAAAGTTCACAGTAATTTATATCCTAATTAACCTTCAACATAATAAATGGCACTGTAGGAATCAAACATTTAGGATACCCCGAGGAGCCTTCTTTTAACCAACTGTCGCTCTCCTAATTATGTCTCTCTCTCCTAGAATTCATGCTGAATGCATTTTCTTATTAACAGAAATTTGGAAGAAAATTGGAAAAAAAAGCTATTTTGTCACTGCTAATATCCATGTTGTATTTTCCTGTTTGTGTTCTAATAATTTTTTATTACAGTAAATTAAGAAAATAGTTTGAAAAAAAAAATTATTGTTAGTTGTCAGTGGGCAACTCAAGTGGAAGTTTGTTACAAATAATATTTCTTAAATAAATCCTTTAAGCAATAAGGATTAACTTTTCAGTTTGTGTTGGAAATGTCTCATAATGATGTTAATCCAACAAACTCACCAACCAATTGACCAACCCATCAGCCAGCCAGCCAGCCACAAGCAATGAGTCAACTATCCAAGCAATTTTGCAGACACACAAGCAACCCAACCAACCAACCAACCAGCCAACCAGCCAACCAGCCAACCAACCAGCCAGTCAACCAACCAACCAACCATCCAACCAACCATCCAACCAACCAACCAACCAACCAACCAACCAACTAACCAACCTAGCCAACTGTGCCATTTAATTGGACCACTGTACACATCCCAGTTACAAGCACTTGCAGGGAATTCATTTATTGAATGAATTGTGTTTGATTCCACAATGCTATGTACTGATAAGCCTTCTGTCATCTTATCAGGACTAGGCCTTCTCTGGTCGACCTACTCCTTCACAGACCAAAACAACTCGAGTAGATGATATCATGTCGCGCATCATTCTGTGTCTCTCTAACATCCATTAACTTCAAAAGGGTGGAGATGAGTTTAAGATGTTTAAAATGATAGAGCATGAATTCATCTTCTAAATATTCACTAATCTAGATTAAAACATATTTTGCTGGCTGTTGTCTTTTGTGTAACAGCTTCATCTATCTTCCCCAAATCTCGGTGCATTTCAGTCCTCCTTCAAGCTTCCGTTGTTTGATAACACTCTTTCTAAGCTCACAGGTGCGGTTGATTATCAGTAAGCCCCCTCTTCCTTTCCTGCTCAGGTGAGAAAGGGCTGTTTGTCATTTTCCTTTTCCACCTCTTGCTGCATGAGAAATGAAATATGCCCAAAAAGGAACCAGCACATTGTCATAAAATGTGACACGATTGTGCGGGTAAACAATTAAAAGTAAATCTGTCTGAGGCTTGTGTTTCCATGTTGTTAACAGTCTATTATCCTGATTGCATCATGGAAAAATGAAACTGCTCTTGTTCCTTTTAATGTTCAATTATGTCTCTGCATCATGTGAAGACCAACAATTACTCTTAGATTCCTCAACAGAACATATAGTGACCTTTTGTCAGACATCATTATGATAATTACACAGCATATACAGTACAATGCTCGACATCATCTCTGACATATGAGTCATAGGGTGTTTTCATGCAAAACAAGCCTGGCTGGTGATGTTTTGTTGCTCAAACTTTGCCAGCAAGGGTCACGTCTCATTTTCCAACAGCCACATTGTTGCATTAATGTTTCAAAATTACACTTGACTACATTCATCTTCCACTGGAATCTGATAATGATGCAAATGCCCCAGATAACATGACTGAACACGGATGGGCTTTCTCATGTTTTAATTTTTGGATGGAGCAAAGCCAGGGGTAATGGAGAGAGAGAGGGAGAGAGAGACAAAAGAAGCAAAGAAAGGTGAGAGTAGAGCATCAGGGTGAGTTCATTTTGCTCCTCTCCTCATGCAGTTAATGTTCACAGGGCACCAGCCATAAAAACCCAATGAATTTCTTTTTTCTAAGAGAATGATCTCTGTGATCTCATTATTTCCCATGTGGATAAATGTAAAACATACAGAACAGCATGTGTACAAGGGCCAGAACATAGACACAAACACACTCTTTCTCAAAAGCCCTCAACAGCTCAAATCATTTCACTGTTGTCTTTTTTCCTGGATCATTTCCTTTCTTCTCTCACTGGGATTGTATTGACCTCACATTGGAGGTGTGTGTGTCTGTGTGTATGTGAAAGACAAGAATCCTTAACTCACTCTCTGGCTCAAGGCCAGAGTGCAGCCCGTTTTTATTCCATTTTGACACTTTGATAGACACCCAGCCATTTTCATCCCACTGCGTGTGACTGATGAAGCCACTCTACTGCACTTCCTATGACCATTACTCCAAATTAGGTCTAAGAGATTTTTTTGATTATGTTAAAGCTGCAGTGCATAACTTTTGGCGATATTTAGAAACCAAGTGAGATTTTTTGTATGCTGCGTCCTTCATCTGAAAACAGGCAGTACTATCAGACCTGATTGAGGAAGTGCTTGTGTGGTGACACTGGCAACACAGTGGTGGGCAATGACAAGAGGCATTTATCCCATCAAACGCATTAGCGCAGTACAATTCACTGGAACTTTTCTGTAGCACTTTTCTCTGACACACTTCAACAATTCAACACATACAAGTAGACAAACTTAAATGACACTCTGAATACCTTTTTATAAATGGACCTTGTCAAGGTATTAGCACTCAACCTACAAACTTTTTGTTAGTTTTTGTTTTCTGACAACTTTTTTTTAATTAAGAGGGATTTAATGCCAACTAGTACAACATGGCAGACTACATGGAAGAGGTCCCACTCTGGTGTAATATAAATGGCTCATTTTCAGTAAACAACACACAGCAGTTCTTAATTTATAATTGAGAAATATTTTATTTTAATAAAAACATAATTAAAAAAGGATGTAATTTCTGTTGATAGATTAACACACTAGACCTTTAATTGCTATTATCTAATGCCAGGTTGGCAATTTAAAGTTGGGAATTAGCTCCTGCCCATTTTTATTCTATCATTTGCAAAGAAAAATAAACTGAATTGCAGCCTTTAAGATTAGGAAATCGTGTCATTTTAAATAGTTCCCATTTCTACCAGTCTATTTACGTTTATTTCCTGCAACAGAAATGGAATAACATCCATTTTTCATTTTAAATACATTATACATTATATACCACACAAAGAGGTGGAATAAAACCTATAGCAACATGTCAATATAATCCAGTTTGTTAACGCCCACATGGTCTACAGAAGATGATCTAATAAGGAAACATAAGTGAGATAGCCAGCGTGGGTGGTAGTTAGGGACAAAAAAACTCAACTGAGAACTTTATGTGTCATTTATTTTTAAAGATAAAGGATACACTCTTTTACTGCCAACAAGGGAGGCCTTTGTAATCTACAATGTAAACTATGTAACTATAAATTCACAGTAAATTACTGGCATACTGTTTAGGCTGAGAGAGCATATTGTATATTTACAGTGTGATTAAGCAAATTATTTTGTATAGTTATTGTATTTTAGTGTAGCTTCACAGTAATGTTGTCATACAGTCTATTGGTGTGATTTAGTAGCATTTGCCTGCATAATTACTGTATATTACTGGAACCAGTTGTGCAGTATTACTATGATTTTTTTGTGTACTACTGTTTTACTGGAAAACACAGTAATGTGATGTTGCAATGTACTGATGTACTTAGTGTACAGTATTATAGAAGTGTAAATGTACTGTAAATAGAGGAAAGAGATTAAAAATGACATTCTCATTGTGCCCATTTTGACAAACAGCACTGACTGCTTCCATTCCACTTGTCAATTCACAGCACTAAATTCATGCTCATATTGTACAGTGTGTATGCTACATGACAAGAACATATGTACATACAATACATAAAATATTACAGTCACTCCAAAACCATTCAACGATTGATCCCGTGGTGATCTCACTGGTCCGACACGCTGCCGTCTATTTTACATAAACCATTTGCATACCAAAGTAAGTCTGTCCAAGGCACTTGCTCATGAATAACTCATCAGAGGTGTATTTACATAAGGTACAGAGCAAAGCCTGAACCTGAAGTCTCTTACACATACACACAGGGATGGGAGCAACTTAAGGATGAGACTTTTGTTTTTGTAAACGACTTTTGCACCAAGCTTTCTGTCTTCTCCTCGTCCTCCCGCACTAATTAATTAGCTAATTTCAGCTTCTGCTGCCAAGATCAATGGATTCTGCTCTTGGCGAGGACTAATACAATTCATCGAATGAGGGTCAGGAGAAGAAACTGAGATCTGTGCAGGGCTAATTCCTTCGGGAGACACAGCCTCTTGCTTGCTGCTTATTATGATCAGTGAAGCCTCAGTCAGCAGCAACAAACTACTGTGATATAAAATATCTGTTCATGCATATATTATTCTGACAAAGATGGCACTTTGTCTTTGATGTTTTATGGTCTATAGGGTTCCTTGTGTTTACATGTTTGCATGTGTATTTATCCCACATATCTGATCGTGGTGAGACACTGCAAAGTTTTAGGGGGAGAAAAGAAAAATGTAATCAGACAAGCATGTATGCATGTTTTATTTACTCATTTTCATAGTTGTAATTACTCCATGAAAAGGGTGGCTTGTTTTCTTTTGAAGTATTTAGGTTTGGTGCAGTGTGCGAGAAGAAAGGCATGATACAGATATTGGCAATGGAGCTGCGATTGTGCGACAATCACAGCTCAAGTGGTTATTTTTGACTGTATTATTGCAGCAATGTGTAGTTTCCAAATCAGATTCACTCGAATCAGTTCTGTTGCACTATTATTATTATTATTAATATTATTATTATTATTATTATCATAATCATTACTATTATTTACATTTAACTTCTGTATTGACAAGATCTTTCCTTTTTCTTTTTGTATTGTTGAATGTGTGACTACTGTATAGAACTTTGGTAGCTGACGTCACACTAAAACAAAGTGACACCATTTCAGCAGGCAATATCACTGTTCACATCCATAGACATATACTGTATGATGAGTAAACAGCAGGATATACTGTATATACATGGCAATATGTCAGACAATTAGTCTTTTCACACGCTGCTTTCATAGAAACTGACGATGGTGGACAGCTGTTCTGTGTCAGGATGCTGAAAAAGTTGGGGTCAGGCTAAATGCTGTTTGTTTGTTTGTTTGCATCTGCCCAGTACGCAGCCTCTATGAAACAGAGAAGGCAACCAAAGTGGAACTCCTGCAAAGTGCAAATACTGCTTTTGAAGCAGACATTTTAGTTTTCTCAGGGCTTATTGCACAAATTTAGTTTTGACACAATCATAAAAATCTAACAAATGCTTTACACTATTAAAATGTATTTAAAATTTAAAACTTGGATTAGCTGCAACTAACTATACTGCAATTAAGGTCAGTGTAGAAACATAGTTGACATGTGGGGAAGCAATAATCTTTCTAACACACACATGAGAACTGGATCTGCATCCTTTCTTTTCCCTCCTTCTTTTCACACTCAATCAAAATGTGGACCCCCTGATCCCTATGACCACCTTGTTTACTTCCTTGCCTCGTGCTGCACCCGTGCAATAACACATAGACAGCGGACGGTGACTGGGAGGCCCACTTGTTTATGCCACGTGAGGCTGTGCGTCTGGACCTTTTCGCTGAAAACACTGCACGCTGCTGTCATCCTCCAAGGAGAAAATGTGTATTTGTGTTTGCGCAGGAGTGACATATAATTAGTCCATTGCACATAAGCACAGTTGCCCACGCCTTGCATAGAAATTCAATCTCGAATGGTAATGCAACAAACATACACATATTTAGACACAAAAACACACAAGATAAATCCACATGGATTTCGTGATGCTGAGCAGCAGGAACCCCAGGGAGCAGCCTGTCTTGACTAAACAAAACAAATGTCTATGTACTCAATGTCACCCTATTGTCGGCAGCTATGCTCCTGCCCTCTTTATTAACGCACACAACACACAGTCTTCAATTACTGCTTTTGATTTAATGTTTCTATCTCTGTGCTGCTGGGGCATGAGCATGATAAAATGTATGATAAAAGCACCTGTGTCACCGCTGGAATGTTCAGGATTTATGTCATCGGATTTGAACGTGTATATTTTACATGCCTGTTCATAAAACGGGGGGGGGGGGGACTAAAGTACCCTTGAGTACAACCTTTAACCTTCTTCGCTGCATCACTGCCAGGAGTATAAGGTTGAATAAGGGATGTTCACATGCAGCACACACATGGAGACCCACCTCTGACGCACACACTCTAATAGGATTTATGTCACAAAAACTCTGAAGTAATTTATTCTTAATTTGTCTCATTATTGCCAAAAGAACTTGTCCTCACATTAATATGTATTACCTTTGTGAGTGGAGCTACAGATTTGGTTGATTAGCATCTCTTAATTATTCAGTGGCATTTAACAAGTCTTGCTATGTTTTACCTTTTGTGGTTGTTACACTATTTAAATAAAGATGACGGTTGTAATTATTTTGTTGCTTTTTTTTTTAAAAGAGAGAGTGTAACAAGGATTTATTTGTGTAAACTGAATATATACTGCCCATAATTATGTTTGTATAAGTGTATAATTGCTTCAAAATAAAAATAATAATAACAGTAATTGGTTTCCTGAGCCTTTAATATATAAATCCATTCTATAAACTAATGACAGTGAGGATGGGAGAGTGCTTACTTTTTGGTCCACAAAGGCTACCATAGTTCCCTGACAGACTTGGAAAAGGGGCTGAGCTGAGGAATCCTCTCATCCATAGATGTCACTAATTCTTACACAATGGATCTGACAGTGTGCAGTTTTCACTTGATTTTATTAACTTTTTGGGACTGTTGATTTTATTATTATGTATTTGTGTGGTCACCGTAAACAAAAACGATGCAACAGTACTTGTGTGCCATGTGCTTCCTCTGGAAGTGGTACTAATCCTATTAGACCTGACTGGGGGAGCGTTTGTGTGTAACCAGCTCAACACACTTGAATGTAACTTATATTTAAAAGTTAGTTGCTACAGTTAAAAAAAAGAGAAGTTCCTTTAGTTGATGCTGAACTTGTGACCCTCTGCCTCTGTCAGACTTGGTGTCAGGTGCCTGCATTAACCTGGCAGACCCTCAGCCCCAGTGTCACTGTCATTAGGTCAACTGACTTACTGCAGCAGCATTAACCTGAGCTGAAGCGATCGCAGCCTGTGCGATGACTCCGACCTGGCACTTGAGATTAGTGTCTGCTCTGACTGTGCTGGAGGAGTGGTGGGTGGCAGGGTACACCCACAAACACTCATGTAACCACCACACAGGATCATATGCAGCACCAACAGCCTGCCCACCCCCATCGGAGGAGCCAGATGATAGCACAGCACAGCACAGCACAGCCCAGCAGCGCCAGTGACAATTATTCTTGAGAGTCAAGATGAGGAATGGAATGGAGTGCTTTAAGCCGCAGGGTTGAAGGGACACAAGCAGAAAGACGGGGAGAAAGTTAGAGATGTATTGTGCACCAACTGTACACTGCAGATGTCTCCTTTCTCCATCTGCTGCAGTTCAAGAACCAGAACAACTTTCCTCCCATTTTGACTCACTGGCAGTCAGGTTGTGTGCTGAAAGACATTTAGATGACTGACTTGGAGCATGAGCATGTAATTTCATGACGATTTTAAGGTCCAGTGAGTAAGAATTTGTGACATCTAATGGTGAGAATGCAACTAATGGACTGCTCATCCTTTCAGTCCTCCCTCTTCCATGGGCATCAGGACATTTCAGTGGTCTTCCCTTACCAGAAAAAGATGAGAACACATTTTTACAACTTCCTCTACTCTCTAAACTAAACCTTTTACATAAGAAGAAATGTTCTCATGAAAGAATGTCCTCGACATTCTAATTTTGACTGGCATGAGGTCCTGTTGATGAGAAACACACTGAAACCCATATTTTGAGGTTAGAAAGAAAAATGTTGCTTGGCAATTTCCTGAATCTTTGTAATATGTAGTATGTTGTTTTGAATGATTTTTATGGAATATCTACAAAAGAAGTATAAAGCTAGTGTGCCTCATGTTACCAGAAGCTACATTTATGAAAAATACAATGTCTTTTTTTCCTTCCATGATAACAAATCATTTGATATCAACATATATATGAACTTTCTTTTGAGAATAAGAAGGAGACATGAAAACATTCATGTCCTGTATCACTATAATTCTGATGGATGTGAGGTACTAGTGATAAGAAAACATGCCCAAACACATATTTTTGTGCCAGAATGTCTCCTGATGTACAAAAAAAAAGGATAAAAGAAAGAAAAAAAAATGTTGTTTGGCTACTTCTTTTAATATTGGGAAGAAAAAGTATCCTAATTTGTTTCTTGTAGACAAGATCAATACATCTTTTTAAAAATTGCTTTTTTAATAATAAATGTGACCCGAACATTCAGCTGAGAAAGCTTTCTTTCACGTCGCCTCTCTGTTTGTGCTCATTTTACCAGTATCAAATATTGGGTATGTCTGTAATGAACTTTTATCAGTATGTTTAGGAGTAATTGAGGGAAGACTGGAAACATAGGCAGCACTGAGGAGGCACATTAGATTTTGATGTTAAGCAGATTTTTGCATATTTTCCTTGCATGAAAATGTCGCCAATCATATTATCAATAATCTGAAATATATAGAGTTGTTTTTATTTTATTGAAAAGTTGGTCATATAACCCTTTGAATCTGATTGTCAATATTTATGGTCGTGCACAAGCGCGTCCATGTGACTCCCGAGAGTGATTTCTAATACTGAAGCGCTGACCATACCAGAGGGCAGTGTGGAGGATACCAAAATTCCACTTGAGGAAGTGGCTGCAAACGATACTACCTAAGTACTGATTCCACATGGAGACAAAGCTTGCTGTTGCAAGTAGCAGTGGAGGGTCTTAGTCAGTTAGTTCAACTTAGGACTTTCTTTCACTGATGGAACAATACAATGATGCATTTATAGATTTACAACTGCTGCATCGTTTTTCTGTTAATCAGTTGGTAAGTGACTGGTGGTTTTTTGTACTAATTGCATTTTTATGTGATGAAATGGTGTTAATTACCACGAGTTGACCCTGGTAGTTTGATTGTGGCCTTGTCTCAAATGGCAGTGATGCTCACTCTCACTCACTCATTTTCTACCACTTTATCCACCGAGGGTCGCGGGGGGCGCTGGTGCCCAGTTCCAGCTAACATAGGGCGAGAGGCAGGGTACACCCTGGACAGGTCGCCAGTCCATCACAGGGCCACACAGAGACAGACAATCATTCACTCTCACATTCACACCTACGGGCAATTTAGAGTGTCCGACTGGCCTAATCCCCGGCACTGATGCTTATACCCGATAAGTTGATACAGTCACATCATGCTCCCTGTGTCTGTGTGTTTTGAAATTTGGACGCCTCTGTGGCGTTCATCCGTGTTTGGGACAGTCCATGTGGACTTTCTGAAGGATGTTTTTGCTCTGTTTTTGATGTAGAAATCCATTATCTATATGCGTGTATGTGTGCATATATGGCTTTTAAATTGAGTGATTAGTAAGATAAAAATTACAGGTCTGTGAGAGTTGGAAAATAATATAAAATGTATGTGGCCACAAACATTTTTTGCATGTGCAGAGGAGATGGGCTCAGAGCTCCCCTAGTCAATAATGATAATGAAACAACCCTAAACACCACCAATTATAGCTCTCTGGCGCCGCCCCTGATGGGAAAGTCTAAGGATTCTGTATTGCTCACCATCAGCATTCTGGCCTGAGTTAACAGGTCATTTGTCATCCAGCTGATGCCTCTGATCACAGAAAAAGGTCAGCAGTCTATCATAAGATATTAAATCTCACCCCTCCCTCGCTCCCATATATTGATATAAGTGGCTGCATGAGGGGAGGAGGCATGTCAGTGTCTCGTTTGCTGTGCATATCACAATTGAGTTCAGTTGCAATATTTGAATTTTTCACCCGGTGCTGGCCAAGCAGACAGTTAGTCACTTGAGGTCTGAACTAATGATGAAACGACACAACAGGTATGTGATGATGTACAAAAACAATAAAGACATGAGGTAAGGGGGGGTGTGGTTGACTTTGCTTTGCTCAAAATGCACTTGGCTGAAATTTTCCTGCACATGTTAACGAATAGATGGAAGGATTTCTGGGAAGGTATTCCAACGATTTGAACAAATACAATAGATCCCAGGTACTGTATGTTACAGAATTATTTGTGTAAGTGTTCCATTCCATCAGTGCAATCGTGGGTACAGTGCAATCGTCTGGCTCCTCAAGGGAGGAGATACACAACAGACCATGTACAAAAATGGCTGGACACTTCTGCTAGCAAAACAGACCCCGATTTAGAATCCCAGAGATTCACGATTTGATAGTTTTACATCCAGATATTCACAAATGACACCTGCAACCAGGCTCCCATCGGGCAATACCAGCTGTCAATCGCACAAATATGTGCCAAGATTTATCATCTATTTTCCTCAAAATGTGATCTACCACTCACATAATATACCACTCCATAGAAACATGGCTTTTGTCACACAGGGTCTGAACTGAACTTATGATGAAACAACATGTGATGATGTACCAAAAGAAGAGGGGAGGCGACTGGAGTCTGTTTGCCTTCCTGGCTTGAAATGCATTTCGGCTAAAATCTTCCTCTTAATGGACACAGGGACAGCGTTCAGGGACGGTACAACAACCATTTGAGCAAAAACAATATCTGTTTTTCCACGTCCCTTTGCACCTACCTGTCAACTACACATTACTTCTTGCCATTTCCACATTGCCGTCAATCTCTTTTCTCCACATCTCCCTCCTGAATGCCTCTGTTTCTCTCTCTCTCTTTCTTCTTTGTCTCCTTTCTCTTATCCCTCGTCTCCTCTGCTGCACAGATCCTCAATTCCTTTTCGCCTGGCCCCAACTCCCTAAAACACAGTGATGATAATGAGAGCTTGTCAGTATTCACAGCATGCCTGCTCCTCTACCACACGCTCCCCTTGCTTCCTCGCTGACATTTACGTTTTTGAATTAGACACCCCTCTGACAAGCCATGTGTCCCCTCCACCTTAAACACTACATTAAATAATGAAAGGGAAAAAAAAAGCCCCATGGGAATGTTTCCAAAATGCTGTGAGAAACGGTGAGGTGATGTTGGCAGCAGATCCTGCCAGGTGATATTGGCAGCAGAGCTGGTGAATCAGTGTGGATTTTTCCCAATGAAACACATTATAAATGGCACATCTTCGACAAAATAACTCTGACATTTGCACCAATCGGAGTAAACTCAGACCTGCGAGCTCCCTGTCGATTTTCCATTTGGCAGAATGATTTTTTTTTTTTTTGCTTATAGTTTATATGCTCCTTCATATCTTTACACATTGTTGTGTATTGTAGAAGTGTAAATGTTTATTTTAGGGCATGGCAAAGGTCAATCCTCTTCTGTTGTCAGTTTCCTCAGGAGTTCTGTAATCTACTCCAAGTCCTGCTGAGTGTGTGATAGACTCCCACTCCAGGATGGGGAATTTAACCTCTTTTTAGCGGGGGCTGTTACTGTGAGATAAGTTTAAGGCCATTTTGATCAGATTTCATCAAATGTTGGGAAATACACTGGGACTGCCAGGGTTCTCCAAATTAAGTGCAAGGCTTTTTAAGACATTTATAATTTCACTTAAAATGAAACGTAATGCCAACTGCATGACCTCAATATGCGCCCCATACTCTGGCTGTCCTAATATAATCCATCCTCCAACCACAAATAATCATGTCATTGAAATCAAGGAAGGGACAGCATCAGTAACAGGTAAAAAACGTTTCAAAATCAGTCGGGGTCGTCACTTTGCCACCTGGCACCTGTTGAATGATTACAGGTGTCATTTCACAATGATGTACACTCATGTGTGTCATTCCTCTAAATATGAACGTTATAACAAAAAGAACTAGTTCTATTGAAAACTAACAATTGAGACCATGAACCATGATGAATAAATGTTTACTAATGTTATAAACCAAGTGAGAAGTAGAAGCTCATTATTTTACATAGACTTCCATTGAAAGGGAGTTGTTTTTGTAACCAATGGAGTCGACCCCTAATGGCTAACTGCTCCGTCCACCTTACTTCATAGGCTGCACTTTTCAACTACAGTATAAGACTCGGAGGATTTGCAAATCTATATTATGGTAGCTGTTATGAGGTAACGTGCAGGCAGTCAAGTGGAGGTAGAGGCGTGTACAGGAACTTGGTTGCCAGCAACATTTTTATTTTTTTAATTCTCCATTGGCCCCCATGTGCAGAAATATTTACAGTGACAAATACAAAAAAAGGAAAAGAAAAGCTGACACGAGGGTCACAATACTCCAAATGAAAAAAAAATGCAATAGGACATTAAGTCCGAAAAAACTAACGCATGGTTGATACCAGCTGGGGTCAGCTGTATCAAAGAAAAAAGAAGAAAAACGGCAAACAACAACAACAAAAAAATGCTCGTGCCCCCTCGCACGTGCACCCCGAGCAGCACCGTATATTAGCCCGGTGTTTGCCTTCGGGACTCTTTTCCTGTGACGGGAAAAGGCTGCGACACTGGTAAGCGTGCTCTTAAACTTTTCCCCTCTTACTAACTGCTTCACCACACTCACTGCGACACACGTTCCCGCAGGTAGCTCCTTAAACGCACGGGGATGCTTAAAACAAACACGGCATGTTTATGTTTATTGTTATCTCATGCGGTGTTTGTGTGTGAGTGTGGAATGTTTGTGTGTGAAGTGTTTTGTCGCGTACTTCCATGTGTGCACCCAAGTTAAGCCACGCGACACAAAACGCAGCATTTACGCTGGAGTGTGCTCACCAAGTTGTTTGTAGCTATTCTATATCCAAATATAGTCCGTGCTGAGATGTTTGAGCGGGGGAGATAGCGTTCATTACGTCCGCGGCGCGGTGATGACGTCGTGATGACGCCGTGATGACGCGGTGGCCAGCCGCGGCATCACAGTAGCATTACAAGGACCAATCATTAGAATTTCAAGGAGAAATTCCAGACATTCCAAGGGCAGTTTGCCCCAAGTCCCCACTAATTTGCAACCCTTTCTCTCACCCTCCTCACTCATTTATCCAGCACTGATGAGTACAGAAAGAAGAAGGGGAGGAGGCAAACTATTTGACTTTCCTGTCTTGTCCCTCCTATCTTAATGTGTATGTGGAGTTGGGGGATTGAGATTCAGTTCAGACAGTCTACTCCAATGGCTCAATGGGGCGAGAATAAGCAAGCCCACAGGTGATAAATGGCCCACATCACTGTCCATGTCCTTCCAATATAACCGGGGCATTAATTACACAGTTGGAATTGCACTGTCATCAACATCCATATGTGTTGTAGCCTGTTTTCACCAGAGAGTTTGTGCATTTGTTGAGTATTTCACTCCGTCCAGACAGAGACAGTGAAGTGCTCACAAACACGGCAATTATTTCATCGGCGAAAGCAAACTTGCCAATTAAATGCACTTTGCTTGTTTGAAAAGAGTTGAGGGTTCAATACTGCGATGCACACTGAGTTTTTACTTTAACTCTTCACTTGAAAGGACACCCCCCCTTCTATTTTACTGCATCCTAAGAACATTGCCAACATGATTATGTGTTCTTGCAACTTGTCTAGACTCTCCTCGTCTGAATTAGAAGTTGTGAGTGTGTGTATTATTTTCTTTACAGCAAGATAACTCTCCAACGCCTGTCTCCAAACCATTCTCTTCTGAACAGTGAGGAAAACACACACACACACACACTATGACCTTCCAGAAACTTAATCAAGTATCAAGTTTAGATTTGTGAAATCACCAGAATGAATTATTTATTCATTCATTTATTTTTTTGTCACAAAAAAACACATTTTGTCATCCAAAATTCATCAAAGGTGGAAAAAAAAAAAAAAAAAAAACTACGAAAGGCACAGGAAGGTGCTGTGTTTGCTCGAAGCCATCAGGATTTAAAATCTGTGGCTTCACTGCTGGCTAAAACCTGCAGGGGTTCCCAGCTTTGGCCATTATCTTATATAAAACCCCCAAAATTGGATAAATGTTAACAAATTGAACAGACATGCTGGAAAATAGCTTAGACTCCTGTAAAAGAAGCATATTGTGCAGACACTCATTTATAGTCTTGTCAAATGAACCACCGCAATAATGAGGCAGGTTGTGAGGGCCCATTATTTTTAAAGTGAAAAGGCCAATTTCTTCCACTTTATCATAGTTCATAGATCTTTTGCTCCTGTCATGCATTTGAGCAATATTTTAAGAGCACATAAAAAAATGCAAATTAATCCCAGCCTTACAAGATGTTAAAGCAAAAGCAGAAACAGTACAACCTGGAACATCAGGTTACACTGTGAACAAGGACTGAATTTAAGGCAATAGCTTGATTAACATTCAAATATTCAGTCGGCCTAAATTCAAAGTTGCATATACAAATAAAAAAAACACTATTAACACATGAATTTTTAGACCGTTTTAAACTTTAATTTTTACTTGTGAATGAGTGTCACTTTGGAATTCAGAGTATTCTAAAGTGAGTCCACACAATGTCGATTAAGTCTATCAGCTCCACACTGTGTTTCTCAGTAAAACATTTATTTATCTGTTGCACAAAGGAAGTGATTCGTTTTATACAGTATCAAGACAGATGGAGGCAACAGCAACATTGTACTAGTAAAACTGGTTGGAGTATGAATGAAAAGACAAAGAAACATCCAGGGGAAGTTACAGAAGGGAATTTTACTGCTCAACAAACACCATCCTGTGCTGCGGCTGTATACACAAACGCACCCTCAGTCAAGTCTGTATTCAGGTGAAGGATGCAGCATACAAATAATGTTGGTATTGACCCTATGACTGCAGTTCAAGTATCTGTGTATCATTAGCAGGTCCACTTAAGCGTAATTTCTTCTTTGTATTCCTTTAAAAAGCTGCACTTAAATGCCTCTTTGGGGTCAGGAGGTCAGAGAATCTAATATTTGATAGAAAAGCAAAGATTAGAGAAAAACACATATTTATGTGGTTTTGTTTTTCCTGCTTTCCGTCTCAATGAATCATATCTTGACCTCTCAGATTTATCTTTATCTTTAGACCTCTTACCCTCTATTTTGGGAACTGGTGGACTAAACTTTGAAGTACATAAGAGTAAGATCTTCAGATAGAGCAGCAGTTACTTTAAATACTGCTCCAGATTTAGACATTTTAGCAATATCTAAAACAATATATTAATCCGAGTTATTATTAGTTCATGTTTTTGTCACAGAATTTCCTTTATTTTGATTCTTTGTTGGTGCATTTGCCTATTCAGCAACTGCTGTACAGTAGGAGCAGAGGACGGTGAAAGAAGTAAAGTGACTTTGGTTCAAGACTCCGACCATCTGGTCTGTCACTTAACCTGCACCTTTATGTTTGGCTCCCCGTCTCTCAAATCGTAACTCTACCAGCTCTGTCGTCCCTTTTTTTAATGAGTAGAGGAAGATTTCAAGATGGAGTTACAGCTGACACCGAGGGTTATCAAGTCAACTGCAACTGACTGGAAACTTTTGAGAAACATATGGTGAGCAAGGCGGTGACAATCTTTGAGATGTCGACCTACAGAGGGCAGGCTCATCTGACGCCTTCCACATTCTGATTCATGAGTCAGACTAATTATTTATTTATCTTTACATGAATAAGTCCATTAAAAGATGTGTGACTCCATGCTTACCCGCTGTGTCCTGTGTTAGAATGGCTAAGTTAGCAGACATTAATCAACTAAAGTTCACCATCAGTTCAAATATTTAACATTCTTGAAAAGTTTAATCAGGCAGTTAAACAGAAAAAGGATACTGTAAGAGGGGGAAGTTAGGAAGATTCCAGGGGCTCAGCAGTGACATGATTATCATCATTACAATTGTTATCACTCATATCTTATGGAAGACACGACAACATGTTTTTTAAATATCTATGATTGCAGTTTGCCTTTCTGACTCATGTATTTAATGGCCATTCAAAATTAATCAAAAGTGGGTAATTTGGAAGTTTTTCTTTTCTTTCATGATCACTAAAATAAACAACAACCAAAAAGACCTGTTTTGTTTTCCTGGTTTTCCTGTTTTCTAACTTTTGTTTTCCTATTTTAATACAGGCGAAGTTCAAGTTTAGGCTGGGAAACATCGTGACGGCCTTCACACTCGGCATGCAGGCACTTTGGATTGGAAAATGCATTGTAAATAAATAAACTGCCAGAAGAGTGAAGGATGAATAAAATAATCTTTGTTTCCCAATCTTTTACTAGTTAATGTTAGCTATAGGTTGAGAAAAGATAATTGAATTCACTGTGCCGATCAAAGGCGCTCAACGCACGAGTTGCTGCCATGAATCAATCAATATACCTTAAATGTCAACATGACAACTCTGACAATCCAATTTATTTGTTTGCTTGTCTGGCTTTCTAGCATGGCACACTTTGAAGCACTCAAACAAACAAACAAACAAAAAAAAAAAAAAAAACATATTGAGGTTAACTGAACAATGCAAAAAAATCTATGGTTACATCCATTGTATGTACTGTAACTACATAAAAAAAGTCTTACTGCATTAAGTTAAAATTAAACTAAAAATGTCAAGTGTTGACATTTGCTATGTTTGCAGTTGCGCTGCTCTATGGGAGAAAAACTAGTGACATATTCATAACCAATTAGTTTTGGTTAGTGGATCTTACAAATATAAAGGCAATCTGGAGTATGATATCTGAATAAGTGTAGGTTTTGTCAAGGTGCTGGTAGAAAGACTGTAATCTTTACATGTTTTATAGCTAATAATCCGTTTTTGCATCACATTTACTGTTCACAATAAGTTGTATCTACTTTTTTGTACTTTTTCTACCATTTTGTGATCTACTCAGTCAACATTTTAGCTCACTAAAGTTAGACAGAGCAAGCTGTGCAGCCGCGGACAGATGTGAGATGTGTGTATATACAGTACATCATTCAAAAAGAATCAATTTCTCAAGATTTACATGTGGCAGAAATGGACAGAGAAACACAAGCTCGGCAAACTGCTAATCAACCCTATTAAGGTTTATGGAGTTATGAGTTGTCAGGATCAAGAAAACACTTTCCACGGAGATCATCAAAATTCCTTTTCATGGATTCATGTGTTTATTTAGTCATATTTGGTCCAACAGATACAAATCGATAGTTATAAGTTTGTACAAAATCAGGTTACATTTACTGACAAACATACCAAAAATAGAAAGAAAAGTCCAAATTCATTCAGATATTACCACTTACTTTTTTTTTAAGTTTTTGCAAACTGTAGATGTAGATGTTCTCTTATTAAAATATAAATTACACTGTAAGCTCCTCTCACCTTTTCAGTGAATGTCCTATTGGCTTTCGGGCGTTTTCAAAAGTCGCAGCTAGTGGTGAATGTTATCATGTCATTGTGCTCCTCAAACAAGACCTTCACACACATAGGTACGACAGCAGACACGTTTGCCTATCATACTCGCAAATATACAAATCTTCTCGCCCTTTCTTTCTCCCACTGCAACACAGAGGTCAGTGAAATCAGGCATGCGGACAAAAATACCTCCTTTTGTCTGAGCAGCAGGAGATGGTTTGTCTTCCAAACTATATTTATGCGATCTCATTATTTTCATTTCCTATCCTGTCACTTAGTATTAGGTGTCTTCCATTCTGTGTGTACAGGAATAACTCTTGATTCAAAGCCAAGGTTCTCTGAATGAGATACATTTCAGTAACAAAAAGGATATATCACTAAGGATTGCTGGTTTAATAGCATAAAATATCATTGATTTTGCTCAAATGCTTCAATCTCTACAGTGTGCTAGGATGTACTTGGCTGTAATTGAACGGGAATCAACATAAAATGGGCCACTTATTACAAGTGGGATGGGTCTCTTTTTTGGGGACCCCTCTGTAGTAATATGTGGAATGAAATTACAAACCTTTGTGTTCCTCAGCACCATGTAAAAATGGAAATGCGGAGCACTAATTCATGCATGAAAGCATTGTTGGTGCTGTTGAAAAATTCCACTGATTCCAGACGCTGGAAACCACCATGGTATTATTCATTAAGACAAGTGAAACGTTGGGACTCTGCGAGTGTATCTCAAAACAGGGCCGACCATATGTTTAGTGTCAATATGACTTCACGGTTGCCCATGTGGAAAATAGCTCCAGGCCAGAGAATGCATATTCGCACAGCGCTGTGTTTAGATAAATAATCTTGAACTGTGAAATGTGAAATAGGAAACGAGTGCCATGTCTAAAAATATTTTGTATCTGGTGCTTTTTAATTGCGACGGGGAGAAAAGTAAACGGTTCATTATTAAGAACTGAGAGGTTTGTTTTTTTAGGAGAGGGATGAGTCGTCTGATTGTTTCTTATGCCCTTGGTGATTCTCCAAGGACTGGCCTGGCATGAAATTGGCAGAAAGCAGGGACCGGAGTGAGGACAGAAGAAGAAAGTGTGAAAATAATGTGCAAGCAAGAACATATATAACTGTGGGTAAAATGTCCAACTGTAAAAAGGATGGTCTGCAGGAGAGCTGGAATGATGAAAAAAGCCTGAGAAAAAAAGAAGGATAATTTGAGGTCTGCTATTTCTTTTGCTTTCTTTTTTTTTGCGCAGGCATATAATATCAAATAAAAAGGCAAAATAAGTTTGTGAAGTCTGTAAAATAGCCCTTACAGTTTGTCAACTGATGTTTAATTGGTGGGTTTAATCATTTATGTAGGAGTTCATAAGAGAGATAATCACAAAACATAAGGCTGGTTTGAATATATCTGAATCAACATGGATTTTCACAAACATCTATCTCTAGTATTTAGAGGGAATGATTTGAAAAGGAAAAAAAATATCCAGAAGGCTACATTTCCCTACATGAAAATACCCTGTTGATGCTGAAGGCCAGAGGAGAATGGACAGGCTAAGGCAACGGTAACTTGTATAACCTCTCGTTACAAACAAGGTATTGGGAAGACCAACACATCAAACCTTGAAGCAGCAGAGGATCAAACTGAGTGCCACTCCTGCCATTTTATTATATGTCCTGTCTACCTCATAAAATGAGTGTACACACACACACACACACACACACACACAATGAACATGTGTTACTTTGAGGTTCTCCGTTCGTTACATAAGAGTAATTATCACAAATCAATACTGCTTGGCCATTGAAGCACAGCATCTTCCTAATAACATAGGATCAGGCTTTTTCAATTCTCCTTCCTTGTTGCCTGTGTTCCACTTGGCCTCCCTCATGGCCCTCTGCTGATTTTATGGGCCCGTTACATTAGCCACCTAACTTGAATAGTCCCCAAGGAAAGTCCAAGGGCCGCACTGTTTACTAAAAGTGCCTTTTTTATGGCAAATCGTCCTTGTAAAAGATGCAAACACCTCCACTGAGAGAGAAGGAGCTACATGAGGAACGAGCTAATTGGATTGGCATTTCACAAAAGGCAGATTTGACTTCAAGCTAATGTGATTGTGTTTTTTCCTCTCCTGATGCAGAGGCCAGGATGAGGTGGGTGAGACTGAAAGGAAATCAAGCATGTCATTTGTGCTGAGGAGAGTTTAAAAGGGGTTTTCTCTGTAGAGGACAGTTGTGCTGAACTTACTTTTCAAAGCATTGGCCAGTCTTTTGTACAAGATGTGTTTCATGAATGAATGAATGAATGAATGAATGCTTCTTGCTGTTGTTCTACTGATGTTAATCCTATTTTAAAGGTCTAGTGTTTAACATGTAGGAGGGGTTTATTGACAGACATTGAATATACCACCATATGTGTGCGTTTAAATGTAAATTTGCTTTAGGACTATTATTACTACACTACCTTAAGGGCCTTGCTTTACAGAGACTACCATCTTTTGCTGCTATGTTTATGCAGCAGCAGTATGGAAATGAGTTTCTGTTTTGATGTGTGTTGTGTTACCAAAATCTAGTTAATTTAACAGTCTGAATGGATCTGGTTGCCTTTTCTTTCTTATGAGCTGATTCAAAAGGCACATACTTACAACACTGAAGGTACAGTCAAACCAGATTTTTTGCTTAAGCCCCCGGTTTGGTTTATTTGAGTTAGTGTGAACACACTAAGGAATTTCTAATGTGAACAAAGAAACTATACTGGGGTCCACTTGAAAGATGTGGTCTTGCACTGCTTTCAAGTGCTTTCTCTGGAGTGTGAACTCCATCCACATCCATCACAGGAAGTGTAGCATTTAGTACTACAGCCTTTACGTTCTCATCCACATCTCCCAATGAGCAGAGGGGTGAACAGGGCGGAGAACCGCCAATAAATGGAACTTTTTTGCAGGCAGTCCAGGTCTGAGTGGTTGTAACTCTTCAGATCCTCCTCCGCACATATGCTGCCATATTTAGCCAATCATCATCACCCTAAAGTGCTGCAATAACACTGACTTTCCAATGTTTCTCTGCTGGACACCGGACCTTCCCGCCCATGGCTGAGAACCAGCTCAGCTGGAGGATGAACGCTGTCCTCCACCTCAACTGTGACAAACAGGGTTCCTCTCCCGGATCTCCCAGATCTTTACAAAGGCTTTTGCTGCTCTGTTATATCTGCACTCTGATGTGTTGCTCCAGTGCCTCCTGCACATAATCATCAAAGTGCCAGAGTACAGGAACATCTAACCTGTCAATCTTCCATGATGAAGAAATTGTAAGCACCCACATTTTGTTTATGGTTTAATGTGTTTTGTTTGCTCTGTGAACCCAAACCAAACCAACTAGAAAAACAAAACAATGCATTCAAATTCAGCTTGGTGCACAAAAACAAACTGGCACCACTCTATTACAGAGTTACTCAGTGACATGACTTGATCAACTTGTAGAGTTCATCTCATTTCTCCTTCATTCTTGTAAAGCTCTTCACTGCTGTTGGACTAATCAACCTTATCAGATGTTTGAGTCTTGAGCACTACCCAATTTTAACCTCAGTGGATTTCAAGATGCTGATGAGTGTGAGGGTATCATTGTCCAATCACATACCGGCACTGCCACTCTACTTCAAACTCATCGACCCCGGCCTCCTAATCCAGCTCCAAGAATCAGTCTGTGAAGCAGACAAAGTTGGTTCCAAGTCTCTGTATTTGTTTTTCTTTACTGCACTGACTGATGTATAGACTCTCACTCTCTCTCTCCACTTTCTATCATTCTGCTGATTGAGACTGATCTTCCAAATAGGCCACACTTAAGCTAAATTAATCATCCCAGAAATAGGTTACATGTCAATTTTGTGGCATTGAGTGTTGAGCTGGATAATGGTTGTCACACTACAGTATGTTGGATGAGGGGAAAACATAGAAGGCAAGGGATGACTGTTGTGCTGATGCAACCAATATGAATTTTAAAAGTGTGGATTGTGCAATAAAAGGACGTGACAAGTACTTCCGTGGGTGGAAACTGAGAAATTGCAGTTTAGTTTGATCACACTTTCAATGATAAATGAAAAAATAAAATCTCTCTTTAAACTCTTTAAACTTGTTCCTGGCATCAGGAAGTCAACCATATCAGGCTGGGCAATGCTTCTTTGCTCATATACAACCCTGACAGCAAAGAAAAAGCAAGAGATTTGTTCGTATCTTGTAGTAAACAAAGCATCCCCTGCGGAATGAAATCTCCTCGAACATCTGGCTGTATTATAGGCTTATGTCCAGTCTGTGCTTGCTCTAGAAGCTAATTAGAAAGGGTGAGCAGATGAGGGGAAAGAGCGAGGGCAGAGACAGGAAGACCCATGACAGAGCTCCACATTTCTTTTTCGGCAAGTAACACATGACCCACATTTTTTTTTAAATCTACTCTAATATGTCTCGGAGGCTTTATAGGGCAACAGATGAAGAAGCGAGTGAGGAGTACCTGTTCTCCCACTGTCACGTTCATGCTTCTAATATTAAATAACCACTTGAGTCATTATCACTATCAGAAATATTTAAACATTATTGCTATTTTTGATGTTTTCTTACCAGAATTGATCACTTACCACTTCTTCACTGCTAAAGTCCGGAAAGCAAGAGTTTTAAACTCTAAGTAAACTTTAAGTAATACCAACTTTATCAATAGTTTTTTCTTCTGCCTGTCATAGGCAGTTTATTTACCTCCAACTTTGAGCCCTAATTGTGGAATACGTCAATGTGCAGCAGCCCTGCAAGCATTTTAGTTATAGACTGTATATAAAAGTCTTCCAGTAGCAAGACAAGCTCCTTTTGAAGAGTTAACTAAATATTAGAAATATGAACCAAAAGTCATCTCAAACAACTTTTGAATAAAAAATATAGTTGAGTACATTTCATGCCGAGAACAAATACCTGTAAACTTATAAATAAAAATTGTCCCAAATAATCAGCCATTCCAAATAATCTAAACTCCTTCGAAGGTGGATTTTATAGGTTTACAAGGAAATATGTCACAAAGTGCAAATTCTACCATTACATCATTACAAACAAGTCTGATAAAGGTGTGTGTAATTGCTAATTAGCAGGATATATGTCAGCAAATGCAGATTTTAGACAGTACACTAGGACTATAATCAGTGCCTCACCCTCTGTTAAAATCAACAGGAAGGTGGAGAGACCCAAGTATGTAACTGGACAGGTATAACAGCCAGGAAATAATTGACTTAAGCAGGCAGTGTGGGTTCGCGTGTGTGTGTGAGGTGACAGTCGGGGTGAGGTATGTATTCAAGTCTATGTTTTATCATCTCACAGGAAGGCCACAAACATGAGATGGATCTAAAAGAACACAACTGGTTTCGAATGAATTTGCACTCATCACACCCACTTCTGTGAAGGAGGAGAGAGAAAAAAAGCTGATGAATGATCGGGGCTTTCGACCATGACACATTTTAACAAATCTCTATCAGCCTGTACAAACACTGCTCAGACTGAGTGTGAGCAACAAAGACAGCGTCTCTCACTCCCTCCCAACATCGACACTTGTCATATGATATCGCACAGGAGTGTCTGGAGTCTGGTTTTATCCTCTCCACATAGTAACAGACAAATAAACGTTGCAGTGCGAATTGTGGCCATGGGTTTTACAAGAACACAAAGCAGGTCAACACAAAGAATACAAATGATGGATATCCTCTCATCTGGCTCCACCATGGGATAAGGATTGAAAGCCTGAAGCTGAAATGTTCTAGGTATAAAAATCCATGTTAACTACAGTAAACCTTCTGATTTGTGAGTACTCATGTGGAAACAAATGTGCACACACAAAATCAAGCAAGCTCTAATGTTTAAGTAACATTAAAAGTTAAAAAAACTAAAGTATATTTAAGTATAAGTATATTTCAAAAAGTACAGACAAAAGTGTAAAATATGGTTGTTGTTCAAAAAACAGTACTTTTTTTGCTTTTAGAGTTGGTGCTTTATTACTAATCCACTGCAAAAGGATATTTCTCCTTGGCAGCATAAGTGTGAATATTACAAAGTCAGTAAAGTTGTCTTAATTGACAACTGAGAGAGATCTGCCCATGTCAGAATCAGGGGCCATTGCCTCTGAGGAGCAGAGGAGCTCATCACCACACATTTCCACCTCATGCCTTGTTGGAAGCATTTCAGCAGAAGATGTCCGAAACCAATCTCTCCCAAAAGCCCTTCATGACAAGCAGAGGTTGCTGACGCATAAAACTTTGATAGCTGGTTGTGACATAGCAGAGGCTGTCTTCAACAGAAGCTGCAGGAGAGTGCACCATCTGAACAACTCACCAAATCAGCTACTCGCCGCTCTGACCGTTTCTGAAAGCTTGATTTACCTCGTAAGCACAACTTGCTGCACTGTGCGTGTGTGTGTGTGCATCACAGCATCATAAAATCTGACCAACATCATCCCATGTCTCTCACATTCCAGGCAGTGATAGGCTGACTGAAACTACAATAGTCAGATATAGATACTCCCATATGACGACACTCCCTTGCCAGGGTGGGAAATAGAGCTTGACTTGTGATGGATTGACATTTTTCTTTTATTTTGTTCGTCTTTTTATGATTGTAACTTTTGCTTTCATGTGATTGCATACTCTATTCTGTCAATGGTGTCTATGGGATGAAAGACACTCAACTCAGTTTGACTTCTATGGATGAAAGACACTGAGCTCAGTTTGATCATGAAAGGAAGAAAGCGTCCAGAGCTAAGGTACCACCACGTTGCTCAACTAGTTTGCCTGATTGGCCTTGAGCTTCATTTATCAGTGTTGACACTCACATCTGACAACAACTTGTAATCAGCATGGTGAAAATGAACAGCAACTGCTCAAAAACTTAAATGCATATTTGACAAATATACACTTGAGGACAAAATTATTAGCCCCCCTATGAAAATGTCATAGTTCTTTAAGTATCTCCCACGTGCTGTTAAACAAAGCAAATATTTTTTAACACACTTTTTCAAACATCCCACTGTAGTTTTATTTTGGATGCTTCCATTATTTGACTTTGCACACAGAAATGAAATTATTCCACAAAAACTAAAAACTGCCAGGGACAAAATTATTAGCCTCCTGATGCTACTAGTCAGTTGTGTCTCCTTTTTGCTGGATAACAGCCTGTAGTTATTTGTTGTAGTTTTCAACAAGTTTCTGACACGTCTCCTGAGAAATCCCAGCCCATTATTCTTTGGCAAATCTTTCAAGCTCCTCCAGATTTGATGGCCTTCCGACTGCTTCAGGTTTTCTTTCAAAATCTTCACATATCCTTCTTTCTTCATGATTTCTTCCACCTTGACGAGATTCCTAGTTCCAGACACAATGAAGCTTCCCCAAAGCATAATATTCGCACCATGTGTTTCACTGTGGGGATGGTGTTCTTTGGGTTGTACACCTCTTTGTTCTTTTTAACAGAACATGGTAGATACATATAAAACAATGAAAAGTTCATATGGGGCTAATAATTTCATCCTCAACTGTAACACCATGTGTTCATTGTAATTCCCCCAGCTTTAATTTATGGAAATATTCAGCATTTGAGAAGTCAAACCAATTAGCAGCACACTCCTAAATCTGGGTTGGGTGGAAAGGCAAAAATTCAGAGGTGAAAATGATTATGACAGCATCACTGGAGCTACTGAAGATGACTGAAAAGAAGCACATTTGGATTTGTGACATGAGGTGGCAAAACATCTGCACATGATGAAATTGGAGTTAGTTCTTGTGTTCAAATTAGCATTTTAAGTTGAGATATTAATTTTACCCCAACATGTCCTGGTACACAGCACATTACTATGGAAATCCTGGGGAAATTGCATAAACATGTTGTTCAAAAATAATATCTCAACAGCTGTTTTTTAGCTGCGTTTATAGACTGGTATCTACCGTAAAATATGGTGTTGTAGGTACTGGGCTTCTACACTACAATAGTTTATAATTTATCACAGTTAAATCCTGTGGTCATTTATTGAGAAGGTTACAATGAAAGCCTTTAAATCCTGGATGTACTTCTTAGGAACTGAACATTTCTGCAATAAACTCTTCCTCCCTCTCCCTCAGTCACTTTCTATACAGTATGTCAAGTTACGTTGCAACATTTTTAGTGTTTTAATAGGGTTGTAATATCTGTTCGCACCTTTAAAATGTTGGTCATATTATTTTGTTCATCTCATCTATATCAATAGGTATGAGAAAAATGAATAAGAAAACACTTCAGAAACTTAGACATTCCCGAACACTTAGCTATATTTTCTTACATCATATCTGATCTAACAGAAAAAAACATAGGATTTTATATACAAAAATATCAGCTACTACTGTAATTCTGCGCATTGAATCACAACTTGATTATTCCCATGTCCCTAACCTTTTCCATTTTGATCTGGAGAGAGCAATTCGCCTGACTCTGTTTCCACCGTGGGTGGGCTCTCCTCCTGATGATATCTCCCGATGTGTGCCTGGCATCAGAGGCCAGCACAATCCCCGAGGGGTGATCAAGACTCAAGAAAAAGGCTCACTAACACCTGCCACAGAGAGCATTGTGCTGATTAAGGGAGAACTTTGACTCTAAGATGACAGGAGCGGAAGGACAGAGGAGGAGGAAGAGAGCAAAGGATAGAGGAAGCTAGCGGGCGTGTTAGGTGGTCAGGGGCAACAGTCTTGTTATGCTGACAGGATCGTGGAGGTCACGACACGCTGTTACTTCGTTCAAGCATACCATTTGCATAAAACTAAAACATCTTTTATCTGGGGAAACGGTCTACTTCACAAAATCCTCTAAAAACTCTCCACTGATGGCTGGGGGTAGAGGTTTAGAGGCCCTCATGCACGAACTGCTCTAGTTCACACTCGGTAAATTGGCCCATAATCCCGGAGAGAACATGCTGCAGCAGCTTGTACATCCAGACAGTGTCTTTTATGTGCTTTTAAGGGAGTCTCCTGCAGATGATATCCTTAATGAGGAATCCCTCTGTCATCATTAGAAGAACCCAGGGGAACGAGTGCTCGTTCTGCCTCCCACTCGACCCCGCCCTACTTTTTGATGGACGGCAGGGAAGAAGCGGTGTGGCCAATGAGGTTGCAGAAGATGCAGCTCTGCTCATTAGTGGTCAAAAGACCCAGCACTGACCTTTTCAGCAGTGACCACCCTTAGTTGGATGCATGACAGGAGAATTTGTTGAACTAAGGCCATGTCTATACGACTACAGAGATAAGCTGCATCTTCAGTAACACACCCTGAAAACATGTATTACCCTTCAGGTATACTGGATATGTGCATGTAAACAACAAAAACTGAGGGTTTTTCCTCCCGTTTCATCAATAATCCTGTCCACACAAGTCAAGTTAAAAGCCCAGTTAACAGTGCTAACACTAGCACAAGTATGACTATGTCTGACACCATAACACAACTGTTTTGACATTGTAGATTGATGTCAGACAGAGGAGACACTTGTGCAGTATTATTTTACAAAGCAAAAACTCTTAGAGTACCTTGGAGTACCAAAAGGTGTGATTTTCTGAAACCTAATCTAGTTTGAATATGTATGAAAAACTAAAATGCACAGGAACCCAAGGGGAAATTTGAGTTACAGCCAAAAGTCACATATAAACATCATCAGTACCATAACACAATAAATTAATAATAAATACAACATAAGAAATAACATGGACTCACACTTAAGAACCCAATGGTTGCAAAGTTTTTTTCCCATCCAGACCAAAATGCACCCCATGATGCCGCTCAAACTAAAATAGAACCAGCGCCATTTTTAAACCTCACCAATGGTCTAATGTTTATTTTTTGAAACAAAAACAAAATAATACTGCTGTAGTCCAAGTACTTTTTCTGCTTTTAACACATCCTCTACTTATATTCAGTCAAGGAAAATAATCTGTAAATAGTCTATTGTGAGTGATTAGCTGAGCCATTGGGAAGAGAAAATAATTCCATTAGTTTGGCTTTGTCAATTTCAAAGTGCAATCTGCAGCATCAGAAGATACAATTATTTCTGCAAACAAAAAGTAGTAGTAATGAATAATTCTTTTGTAGCACTGTGGTTACCCTCTGTGCTTCCCATTGTTTTAATTAACCCCTTCCTCTACCAATTCAACAAAGTAGATCCTCTTTTTCCTTTACAGGATTGCAATTACAAACTAATCACTGTTTGCACCCTTTTCTGTGTTTGTGTTTGTAAGCCTCTAATCACTGTGTTCTACTTTTTATTTTCCTTTTTTGGGGGGGGTCCATGCTGAGCTTCATTAAGGAACAGCAATTCCCCACCTCCAACCTCTGAACCAAACGCACCCCATGATTTAACTGGGAGATTTCAGACACAATGTCTTGATTATAATTTATTAAGCTGAGGCAACTAGTGCTCCTGAAGAAAAGTATTTCAGGATTTGGTTACAGTCTTGATTTATTTATTTATTTATTTTTTTAACCCACCTTACATTTATGTTAGCTCTTCACAGTGTCTATTGCATGATGCAAAACACAATGGAGACCTCTGAGCTGAGAAAAGTGCCTCCTTCAATAGTACAAAGGAAACATTGTATAGAGTTAGATAATAAATAGTGGAATGCATTTTATACTTGAGTAATATAAATGCCACAGTTGAAATTATGTTGACATGTACGTGGTCAAGGGAGGGGAAAACATAATTACAAAAGCTTAGTCAAGCCTAATAAAATGGTGCTTAGAGCCTGTACGACTATTGCTGCTGAGCAACCCAATTTTTTTGGTCACTCCAATTATTCAGTCTGTACAAAAAGCTGACATGAATTAGTTTATTGTGATATGCGAGAAATGCAAGAAGGGGGATAGCAATGAGAGAACAAAGCCGCAACAAAGAGGAGGACATTTGTGCCTAATTGAGAAGAAAAAAGGTTAGCATCTGCTATACACTTTCTGCTCATTTGGTTCCTGTTACTGACTGAGACTTTACCTCAACCAACTAAAGATCATTACATTTTAAGTGTGCCTTGAGCATAAAACAGTCATCCATCACACACAAGTGTGTTTTCCAAGCGCACATATCGACACAGTGGGACCATACACCTGCTGGAGATAATAAAATATTTCAATCACCACTGGTCTTTATTGGAGTGACACCTGCTGAGATGACATTCAGCTTAAGTAGCTACCTCAACTCAAATTATATGCTTAATCCACAGAGTGTATTTGGAACTGACAAAGGTAATATTAGCAAAATGTAACTTACCCCTCTATTTCTAATGATGTTCTCATTTCCAGTATCAGAAATAGTTAAAGGCTCCAGGTGGAATACAGGTACCACTTGGTTGTAGACAGGACTGGTGTACACTCTTGACATATTTTTTATGAGGGACATTAAAATTTTACTATAATGCAATAGAGGATAAAACAAACTGATGGTAGACATGCGCATCCAGGGTCCATGTCACTTCTTCTAGGGAATTAATCAAACAGTCATCCACCTGAATCAAGTTACACCATCCATCCTGACAAATGTGACAAAGTCTAGGGCTACCTACTCTATGGAATTTCTAAAAGTTCTTTCATTTTACTAAGTTTTACTTTTCGTTTTTGATGTTAGATTGAGGTCATACACTTAAAATCCATCATTTCTTCGTCATTCCCATCTTCCAGATTACCCAGCATTTACTTAAAAAAAGCATTTACTGAGACCGATTTGATGTGTATCAAAATATGTGTGTATAATCCTATAAAAACAATGAACTAAAAATAGTTTTAATAGTTTGAAATTAAAAATAGCTTTTTAGATTCAATTAATTATAATTACTCACCCTACCTGGAGAATATGTATTATTTATTAATTAGAATGAATAATTTACAGATAATATTACAGTTGCAATGCAGTACACATACTGTACATGTTAATTATTTTAAATATAATAAATGTATTTTAAGATATAGAGTGTCCATAAAATGAAATGGCTTTTTTTTTTTTGTAAACAACTGATTCTGTGCTTAAAGTTGGTTATGATAAATATTATCCAGCAGCAGCATAATCTCCTTAGATACAATATATACAATTATGGAAACATGTATTGCCAAAATAATAATTGTTGGCAATAACACTTATAGCATAATTTCTAGTGATTATTTAACTTAAAATAGTATTTGAAGTTCATAAACTTGCATTCCTTTACAGTAGCTTCCTGGAAATAAATAAACACGACTGCCTTTAAAAACATGACATTAACAAACCTAAACCAGTAGCTTTTCAAGATGATACCACATGATACCAAGACAAAAACAAGACTGTACCAACATCAATTTCTCAATATCATCTTCTAGTTCCATCTGACAAAATAAACCCAAAATGACATACCTTATTACCATATTTAAGCAATTATTTCTGTTTCACTCTAAATGTAACTTAATGGGACATCCCTTGATACAATGTGCCATCTTGCTCTGCCCTTTTCTTTGCAGAAGGGGAATTCTGTTTGTGTGTTTGTTTTGTTGTTTTTTTATGTTTTATTCTGTATTGTAATATTTACTATATAGTATGTACTCCATAACAGGAACCTGCTATAGATCACTTTCACCTGAGCCAGGCCATTTTAACAATTGCTCTGTTGCTATTAATATTTTCCAATATAATAAGAAGATGGAAATGAAGTAAAAATGAATATGTATGTGGAGTGTACATGTGCATGAAAGAGACAGCCAGAGACAGAAGTAGGAGGAGAGAGTACAAGTGTGTCCACTTAGATGGATGCTGAACTCATCAAACGGCATGAGGGCGCTCGCACTGAGTTAATTGAAGAAGAAAAATCTGCCTCAAGCTGATAAAGAACAACAACATTAATTGCCATCATTTGGCTTTCAAGCCACTGTAGTGTTATATCTTCTTCCCTTTCATGTCTCTCTGCATTTCTGTCCTTTTTCTTTAGAAAAATTACACGTCTGCAGTATTTTGCCATGACACACATACGCACACTTTACAGCTGATGCTGCTCAGCAGCCAGGAGAGTTGTTGCTGCCTCCTCCAGGCCCAGGAACTTTAAAGTGCGAAGCAGGACTTGACGCCTGCATGACCACATTTATTGTCTAAATGGTAGAAATAACTGTAATTTACCATGCCACTGCAGTGACCTTATTAGAAGGCAAACAATAGCAGTGCCATTTTTTTTTAAACTTCCTCAAGGCCAATGTCGAGCCCTTGATGATATATAATACCGCTTGTCAGGCAAGTTAATTATAAGCTGGCCCCTAACACTTGGTGTCGGAGGAGTCTGCCGTCCGAAGGCAATGTGACTGTGATGGTATGTGTGTGTGAGTGTGCGTGTGCGTGTGGGCAGCAAGGAAGCAGTATAGCACTGTTATCCAAACTGTCAGAGTCACTTTGAAAAGACACACACACACTGGTTTCCATGACTTCAGAGGACATTGCATTGACTTACATTCATTTCCTGGAGACTTACTCTAACCTTGACCATAATTATTAGTGTCCTAACCCTGAGCCTGACCCTAACCTAACCGTTACCTAACTCAGCCTAACTTTAAAACATGACTTCACCTTAAAATCTTGTAATTTACGTTATGGGGAGTAGTTTTTTGTCCCCATAAGGAAAACAAATCTCCATAATGTGACCGTATAAACAGATGTAGGTCCCCACAACATAAGGAATACCAGGTCCACGCACACACGTTGTACGTGCTCACATTACTGCAGCAAATACTACCACACAGTGTAAAGCTACACTTAAAAACTAGGCAGTTGCTTTAGTGGTGTCAAATAAATTAAGAGCATTGCAATCGTCTTAAAGGTCCAGAGTGTAACATTTTGGAGATATTTTAAGATAAATTGTCTATGTAAGTATATAAAATGCTTTTTAAAAGAAGTTATTTCTAGCCTTGGAATGATCCTTTTTTATAAAAATTAGGCAAGGCCTTTTCTTGTCTGAGGAACACATGTTTCTACCACAGCACAATTGGACAAACTAACCACAGCATTCATTTCATGTTTTTAAAAAGAAGCTTACTATGCAAACATACACAAATTCTTTCTGACATTCTTTCCGGTGTACTGTATGTGAAGGTTAACAATGTTCCCTGAATAGTTGGAAAAGAGGGGTGCGTGGAGGAGTCATTGATTTGCTACAATATGCAGTCTTACCACTAGATATCATTAGTTCTTAAACTCTGGATCTGTAAACCAAACAGCAGCAAGGTGTAATCAAGATGAATAGATTGGCAGATGAATGAATGGACATAAGTATTTTATCATTCTATTAGTTTCATTAAAATTCTTTCTCCAGTAACTGCCTTGAAGCTGATCTTTTAACCTTAATGCTGTGGACCCTGCCAAAGGAATGAAATCTGCTAGGGTCACTGAATACACCTCTCATGCACTTGAGTATGTTTTTTGGAGTGAAGAACTTAGCTGTGACAAAATCACGTCTGATAAGAAGCAATCCAAAAAGCACTGACACTTTTCCTCCCTGATAAAGATTATGGTGAAGTGAGTTTATTGACAGTTGAATCCCATTTTTGCTTGAAATGCCCATCGATAGGTAGTTGGACAGATATGTAAGAAGTACAAGCATACATTAAGTAACAATATAATCCCGACAAACATATGAGTTACATGCTAAAACACCAAGGCGAGACTAACTGAATGTGAAGTTGAAAATGTTTACAGAATTTTTTACATGCTGCACTATAATTGATCTGTATTTTATTATTATACTCAGTTATTATTTATGTGAGAACTTTCAAGTTTCCCTTTAAAGTTTTATTCGTAGAAGGAGCAGCAATATTGAGAATTATTTTGTAATAATTTATTTATGTTTACAGCCTGTAAACATAACAGTCTGTTTGCGCACTGTTACACCCCTTGTAGTTACTGGATTTTAGGATTGATTTCAAATGCATACAAATTATAGACTTTGTTGTAAACAATTAACATCTCTGCAAACTAAATTGGTATAGTAAATATGTGGTCTAACTCTCTCTATCCCCATGCATTCATGTTTTCCAGCCGGCTTCACTTCCATGCTAACACCGCATTTATGTCCTCAGAATTACAACTAATCTCCCCATCAAACAGACAAGATTTACAGGAGCTTACAGCCAGAGAATCCAGTTTGGCTTTGCCTGTAACAAGCAGAGCCATCCCCCCCTTGTCTTCCATCAATCTGACAGTTGACATCGCTTCAATAAACCTGGATCTCGTCTAGACTCGCTCTTGCAGATTTAATTCAAACAGCTGTTCACTGCTTACTCCAGATGTCCTGAGCCTGGGGTATAGGTGTGGGTGTGGGTGTGGGGGCTGAGTTGGAATTGCTATCTGGAGAAGGCAGTTTTGAAGGTATGGGAGGAAAGTGACACCAAGTCGGACCCCAGATTACCTCCACATTTAAAAAATGCGGTCTACTGTATATAAGCAAACATAAATGCAGAAGGAGAACAGTGGGGGGAAAAAAAACATGGCAGAATCAAAACCAGTGCATTGTTGGACTGACAAGTAGACAAAATATTTTTGTGCATGGAATGGTGCCTAACGTGATACATGGTACACATCAGGCAAAGTTGTTTTGGTGTGTGACATAATGAGTCACCACCTAATATTAACAAGCTCCAAGTGGGCATAATGCCACCTAGTGTAGTGACCAACACACTTGATTCAATAATTCGATTTCCACTTTGTGCTTGTGTGCTGGGATAAGGAGAGCAACTGTAGCTCAATTCAACTGCGCATTGGAAAAGTACTAACTGGTGCACAATTGGGTTTGTTGTGCCTCATCGACCATCTTGCCTCTACTCTGAACATGCATCTCAGTGGGTGGACGAGCCCACTGTGTGTATGTGTCTCTTGCATGGTCAGACAGACAGGCTTGGGATCACAGAGCAGATTGCCTGGCTGCTAAAGAGGCGGCGAGGCCTGTGGCGCTCCCCCACCCAGTGGAGCTCCGCAGATGCCCAGGTACAGTAAGCGCTCTTATGCACATGAGCCATAGCTGCCAGTAGACAGGGGAGGATGGAGGGAGAAAGTGACAAGCGCGACTGCACGCTGCTCTCCAAGCTGTCCTGCAGATCTGCTCCCTTTGCTGTTCTCTCAATTCACTTTTTATCTCTCTCACTCTTCTCCATACAGTCATCCTTTGCTCCAAAAGGGATTGAAGAAGAAGCGCAGCCGAGGGAGAAGAGATGGACAGATAGAAGGAGGGAAAAGGGCCCAGTGTGAAAAATTTGTGCTGACAGTGGGAGAGCCAGAACAGAACAGTGAGTGCTCTTTATTAAGAACAGCTGGAGGCTGCTCATGGCAGCCCACCTCTGTCTCACTTATGCCTGTCTGTACAAGTGTATGCATTTTATTTCTTTTTGTCTCTTTCTTCATCTTCCAACTGTTGTTGTAACACTCTCCAAAATCATTGCTGCTTCATAGTAATTTCATTGTCACAATAGTCTCTGTACAAAAAAAAAAACTGTTATTCTGTGTAAACATCAATGATTATTTTCCCTCCACTTTTTCCTGTATATTGTAGCCATTTCTCAGAAAATGACAAATGAGTGGCTGAGCAGTGCCTCTGTCTAATGTAATGTAATGATTTTTCAGATTAGCATAGAAAGGATTGCATTGACTTCTTCATCCAAATTCGTGTTTCAAATAATTCCGTGGTCAATTGCATGGCACTGGTAGTGCACAGGAAGGAAAATCAAAACATAAAAAGCTGAGAAAACAGCAAAGGAAAAAAAAAATACATAAAAAAAAAACATACCTGTAATTTTACTAGAAACAGAAGACATTCCAAAAAATTGGGAGGCAAGACTAATACAAGGCAGAAAGGACATTAATAGCATGAGGAAAAACACAGTGCAAATTACGTCACAATTGCAATATGTGACAGTTAGATATGTTCCCCAAAAATTGTGCCTTAAAATAAGACACAGCATAAAAGAGCACCAGTAGCTGTTGATACATTGAGGCATTTCATTGCTGTATTATTTCCTCATCAGACCACACATAACTGCTCTTGTCCACCATTTCTGCCAAGTTTTATTCAGTATTTCAAGACTTTTTGTGAAATGTTCTGTGTTTCCTTTTTCTATTCAGGATTTTTCTTGGATTGACTTTAAAAAGTATCATCAAGTGATGATACTTATGGAGAGTTATGAAGATTGCAGTCCTCTCCATAATCATTTGGCTAGAGGAACAGTACATAAAGGGGAGAGTGAAAATGCCAACAAGGCTCTTCAAATTCCCAATGACATAATTGAGCAAAATAAGTGATTTCTAAATGATGCTTTCGCTGTAGTGACAGATCCACGAGTGGGAAATGTGTTACAACCTCCTACACATACACAACCTGCTCATGTTCCTATTCCACACATGACATACAGAAGAATGTGAAATCACACCCTTGGGGGCACTTATGCACTTTAGCAAACACACATGTACGGTGTAGGTACAAATAGGACAAATGGACACATGAACACAGATCCGCACAGACAGGTAAACAGAAGGATACGCGGACACATGGTGGGAGCTGGTACTGTGACGCCCCATAGATTTGGCATCCTCTTGACCCCACCGGAGGCCACTTAAAAGGCTTTAAGATTCCCTCCCTCCCTCGCCACCACACCCCACCTCTCCCTCCTTCCTTCTGTCCTTGCTTTGGCCAGTGTCCAGACAACCAATCACAATGATGGCTTTGTTTTCAAGTCCTTACCCCCCCCTTCCTCTACGTTAACATCACATCCTCCTGCAAAGCCATCCAGGAATCCGGTGGCTGACAAGCCCAAAGAGATGTTTGGGTAATCATCATACTGAGATCGACCAACGGCCCAGAATTAGCCAGGAAATAAGTATATCAATATCAAATAAATAAAAGTCAAATAAGTGCAGAGATAATATATGATGTAGGGATTTTGTATTTAATAATGTCAGTGATTTAGGGTTTCTTCATCTGTTTGTTACTAAATGAACCACTACACTTTGCAAAAGCAATACTATTGTGGCACTGACTACCATTTCTCTCTAATCACCCACTGTTGAAATCGTGTTGTCTTTGGATATCAAATGACCTAAGGAATTAATCTTTCATTGTCAGTGAGCCAAAAAGAAGTATGAAGCTTGCTGTTTGATCAAGCTCTAACAGTGCTCATGATTGGCTGTCTCGAGGCATGCTAGAGGTCACGCCCTGGGGGCGGAGCTTATTCCTCAAAGTAGAAGTGAGTGTGTGCTGTGTTTTGAGAAAAGGGTGATTGTTTAATTAATGGAGGTATGTTCTAAAGTGACACATCAAACGTAATAAAATGGTGCATGAAATAAATGTGAGAGTACAAATTTTATGAAACAGATTTACACTGATACTGCATCAAACATTTTTAAACAACACCCAGCCCTAGTTCATATACAACATTTAAATTTCAAACATTTTGCCTGAAAAAACTCAGACTATGTGAGCAGAGTGTAACCAGACTGATTACATTGCCATCAGCTACAGAGTGTGTTATGCAGTTTAGGCACAACAAAACGTTCATTGCTCATTTTATGATGATTTAAGACCTATACGCGATTCTGTAAATTGTCCTTTTTTTATTTATTATTTTTTTAACTCTCTTAAGAAACTTAAGCTGTGTTTCAAGACTGAAGCAGATTGTGTACCTCATTTTATTCGTAGAGAAGCAGTGTTTTCAGTCTAATCTAAATACATTTTTGCACAGTCATTTTTTACCACTGCAGCAATATTTTTGATTGTGTGAGCTACATGACACTTAAATATGCATGTCACTATAAACAATAAAGTTTCTTATTTACCTTGTAACTTAACTTATCTTCAGCTGATTGCTGACATGAATGCACATTCATGAACTCTAATAATTATCCTGCAGTTAGCAATGCACTCTGGGATAGTCAGTTTGAATCAACAGACCAATCAATGCATTTAATTCACATTGACAGTAACAGACTTAAAGAATATACAATATGAATACTGTCAAGTTATCTTATTATTCTTCACTGAGTTGTGATTGATTAATTTCATTTGATAAAATCCACCCAGGCCCTGGGATGGACTGGTGACCTGTCCAGGCTTTACCCGGCCTTTTGCCCTATGTCAGCTGGGCTTGGCAGCAGCAGCCCCATCACCCTCACATGGAGGATAAAGTGGTAGACGATGAATGAATGAAAATCCACCCAAAACAAAAGTTTAAGTCAAACATGATGACATTGTATGTAGCTATTATGCTTGTGTTACAATACATTTAACTATATGCATTATAAATTTGCGTGTATTCTAATCCAGGTTTCCTGTGTTGATTGTTGATACAACATGGTGTGCAATGTGTGAAAAAGAGCATTTGTTCACATCTAATCGTCTTTTAGTTTGCTTCGATACACCATCAAATGTATTGTCTCATTTTGAAACCAGCAGCAAATGTACTTGACCATGAGTTGCAAATGTCAGTGGTTAGAGTTATGTATTTGAATTGTAGCTGACAAAACATCTGATTATATTTCAATTGAATGCGATTGAGGTTTGATCCATCAATGCCTCACTTGTCCTTCTGCAATCAATTGGGTAAAGCAGTGTCTGTTAATTCAAGTTAACAAAAGTGAATGGAGAAACTCCCAGAGCCTGTCAGGGCCTTTTCCCTGCTTTTGTACTATGGAGGTACAAAATATAGCCTATTCTTTTTTTTTTTTCTTTTTCTTTAGCTATTATTCCTAACTCTTTTGTTGAAAGCTTTTCTGCCCATTGCCTTGCAATTTTGCAAGTTGATGGCCATCATCAGCAGTCAAATTAGCCTTTTTTTTGTTCAGCTTTATTCCACACAGACATGTTCCTTTTGTTCCCTCCTTTTAGAATCTCTGTCATTATTGCAAATAACTCTTGCTGCTGTCTTAACATAGTATTCCCTGTTGGTTTGATGGCTGCCATTTCAGGTCTAAAAGTAGGAGTCCTACTTGAGAAAAAGCTCCATTTATTCAATAAATGTATTACCTCATAGGCCTACATACATCTCTATAAAAAAACAAAAAAAACAAAAAAAAAAAACCAAAAAAAAAAAACACTGAAGGAAGTTCAATGGAAAGACATCTTCTGGTTTTACTATTCATAAATGCATTACAGTTGGAGCAATGCAGGGGAAATACGAAATAAGCCCAGTTTTATGATAGAAACATGCAATTTCATTTGGGATTAACTTCCTTCATGAGGGTGAATATGCAAATGGAACACTAATGAACTTAAAGTATTCTCTTTGTGAGAACTGATTAACCAAGGGGCTCCTCTGCCGAGCATTTACATTTTTCTCAAGTCAAGTCAGGGTTCTCTAGTCACAAATTACAGTGCTTTTCCAGGCCAATTACATTGAACAAGTGCACCATTATCCAGTCCCTAACATCACACATGCCCCCTTCATTTTCTCAAGAGTTCTTCAAGCCGAGGGCTTCTCCAGAGAGATGGGGACAAGAGGAAACAGGGGAAGTCAGAGAACAAGGATGGAGGGGGAAAACAGACGAGGGGCAAAATAGAGAGAGAGAAACCAACTGCAGAGGGAAAATGCATTGGAGGATTGTGCAGATGTAGTGTTATTAAATATTATGAAAAACTTAGTTTTAGTGAATAACAGGAGCCATTTTGCTCTTAGTAAATGAAGCCAACATCATGTCCATGTACATTAAGTGTGAGCACATCATTCCAACAAGAAAAAAAGAAAGAACAATGTATTAAACATTGCAAAGTATTGATACAGTGTGTGAAAAATGTGCATGGAAAGAACTGGACTCTATAATATTGTGATTGTAGGCCATTGCTTTTGTTGATTTTCTGTATTACCAAGGCCATTCACAATGTATCAAAGTGCCGTGACTTGATGTACTAACAGCCACTGCTTGCCTATTACCGTTCTCAGAGGAACGATAATGTTGTACAGCAACACCATTGTCCCCCCTACAGAATGGATAAAATAGTTTAAGTATCAAGCAAGCCCAAAGCCACAAATCACCAGTTATTGCCAGAATCCTACACAATACAGAGCAGGACAATTAACCATTTTCTTTCCCCATCAAAAACGCAGCATCTACCGTCTTGTGTCTAACACTCGGTTGGCATGTTGGTGCCGAGTTGGTGCCCCCCCCCCCCCCCACACACACACGTTTGCTTTTTGCAAAACAATAATAAACCAAAATCCAATGTCGCTACAGACACAACCCGGTTTGGAGTGACAAATGTTTGGGGGCCATTTCCAGTTTGCTCTCCAACTGTGCTATTCATTACCGTTCCCTTTCTCACTCATTCTGCTTCTGCCACTGTCTCCTCTCCTCCCGGCACGGAATACACACTCCAGGAAGTATTTTGTGCACTCTCTCCTCCCACTGCTACAAGTGATTTCACAAATGATAGTGAAATGGCCAGGAGAGTGAAGAGGTAAATACAAAATGATGGGTCTTGCACACTAAGACCATTTTCCTCCTCTCTCCTCTTTCATAGATAACAGGGGATGATTAGAAAACAGCAGATGGAAGGGACAACATGAACCTCCACTCGTCCTGGTAAATTTAGTTTGAAGCCTGTCCTGCATGAACTCACTTCAGAGGTCACACACAACTATACTATCTTTGAGAGAAAGACGCACACATATATAGACATTGAAAACAGTTGACATTACACATGTATAAGTCATGTATGCTGCAGATGTCTTGAGCTGTTGCAATTTTTTGATATTAGTAGAAGACATAGGTTGTTGTTAATCTCCACATGGTTGGTAATACTTTTTTTTTATTTATTTATTTCAGCATATAAGACCAGGCTGCTGTATAAATGTGACAGCAAAGGCCTTTACCTTAAGTAGAAACAAAACACTAATTTTGAGTTTACAAAACCCATAATGTTTTTTATTTTAAAGCCACCATACACTTGTACGGAAATAATTAAGCTTAGTATATTAAATTTCTGCATGTATACCCTTCCAAATGTTTCACAGCGAAGCTTTAGATCAGTAGTAAACTGTTTTAAATGAAGAAATCAAGCGACAACTTGGGTTATGTTTAAATTCTTTGTTTCCTCTTTAGCATTAGCCAATGGAACACAAAAGACATTAAGCCATTGGTATATTATGTATATGCATCCCGCATTTGATCTGACGGCTTCCTTTTATGAGATGCTGTATATTCAAAACTAACTGGTAAGAAATATCATATGAGAAGGTGTTAACAGTCATCACAATGCTTTGTGAGGCTGAATTTGAACACAGCAGTGCTTAAAGCTACACCAGCTTCTCAACAAAGTGCCAGACAATAATACCGGTGATTTTCACTGGTAACAGATCAATATCAATACTGAACGTCTTCTCTCCCGTGACTTAATGTTGAAGTTTTGTATCACTGTCACATTTCAATTAAAACAACAAAATACTGGAGGTCATTGGGAATGATCTTCTAGGAAACATGTCCAAACGTGACCAGTATAGCAACTGCATGTTGTGGTTGCAGCGGTTGCAGCTCAAATCCTTGATAATAACTGTGGGGTGGGCGTGTGTGAACGCTTTTCAGATTTTAAAACAGACTATGGTTGCAACCAGTGCTCCATGTGTTCACTGTACCAACCAGAGGAGGAGAATTTTCATCTCAAATTACATTTCTCCATCACTTGGGGGCTGCTTTATTCTAGAGTGGGACTTCAATCACGATAACACGGTCACTTGGAACCTTCAGAGGATTCCTCTGATGTATACTCTCTGGCTATTTGCCATATTCCTCAGATTGTAAGTGACAGGTTATTTGTTGTTTTTGTACAGCATAAACCAATGGGAATACTGCACCACTTTTTCTTAACCTCACCAGCCTAATGTAGTTGGAAATTGGTCTACTCTTCAAATACTGCTTAGAATCCACTGAATCTCAGTGGTTTTGCTTTTAAGACTCATTTATATGTTTGTATATTGTTGAAAGCAATACATGATATGTTGGAAAATATTTTTTTCAGTCTGGTTTTACTGGATTGCGCCCTGTCAGACAAAATGGGTTGATATAAATCCCATATACACGGCAGCCTATAAAATCGTGTCTTTAATTATATCACTTTTCGAAAAGTCCATGCAGACTTTTGCCTACTTTATCTTCACAGCAATCAAACACACATTAGGAGGAGAGAAGGGACACCACAGCAGAATAAAGTCTACTCCCTTTTCAGTTAATCACCACTGAGATTTATAGTATTTATAGTAAGTTTATATATCAACATTAGGGCTGACTGAACATTTATGCTGCAAATCATCATTTGCTCTGCCACATCGCAGCAACTAAAAATTGCTCCTGGATTCTCATTACACTTTCTATTGATGTATACCCTATGAAAGCTCTTCATTTGATACTGCACCTGTGTCTGGTTTCTGTTGGCGACACAGTACTGGAAAGAAAATGATCTATCACATCAGAGTCTGATGTGTCTGAGCAACGTCCTCAGATGAGATGACTATAAACAGGGAGCAGAAGCTGCAAATCTGATAATTACTAAGCTTTGTGTTCAAAGCTAAATGGCAAATAAGAATAAGAAAGTGAATGCAAGATCAGTCGTGTTGCTGAAAGCAGTAAAATAAATGAGTAGTTCAAGCAGTATGGTCTGCATAATGTGCTTGGCAGATTATTATAGTTTTCAGAGTTTGGCGTCATTAAGACAACAATTTGATCTGCAGTGGCGCTAAATGTTGAGTTGACACAGTGGAGTTGTTAAACACCACGTGGCTTCTCTGTGTTGCTACATTCAGCACATGCAGTAATTTGCTTTCATTTGTGCTAGTATAACTTTTATGTGACAAAAACTACCATTAAACCTCATCAAAGTCTGCTTAAGCCTGGGTTATTCTTTCCAGTATGCATTTTCACATGTGCATGCATTGCCAAAGTATCATCCAAATGAAATTAAGGGGCTGTGTAGCATTCTACACATAGTCACTCAAGCTCACATTCAATAGCATTGATTTCTCATATCATTTACATGTTCTTGTCTTCTTTGAACAGTGGGTTCCATGGTTGCAGGTACCAGCTGACCTTCTTAGGTCTGGGTCATACTTTCCACATCTGCCTGTCCACAGGGGTCAACTTTGTTCATGTGACATTAATGTCATAACTTATTCATATGCCCTCTGTGGATGAATGCAAACACCTCCACTGTGACCTCCACTGTGGTTCTGCCTGTAGCTCAGCACTTTATAGTTCCGTTGGTGGCATGCTCTTGTTTTGGGATAACAAAGAAGATTGTAACCATGAACAGTTACATGGGATTTTGTTAGTAAGTCCCACATTCTATTGCGAAATAAATGAGAGGCTGAATATGCGTGCATGGAATACCTAGAATGATGTGGACCCTCATTTTAGTGCGAATGCAATTGAGGCCAAGTACCATAATTTCCGGACTATAAGGCACTACTTTTTTCACCCGCTTTGAGCCCTGCGGCCTAAACAATGATGCAACTAATCTATAGATTTTTACGGGAATCTCGAATTTGCCTCGAGACAAAAGTGACATTAAGAGCGACAACGAAAGAGAGACTGAGAAAGTGTGGCAAAGTCATTCTGAGGCTGTTCAATTCTGACACTGAAAAAGATCCTGGTAGGCTGGTTATTTTTTTTTTAACCAGCTGTGTTACTGACATTTTACTGTCGTTTTCCTCGCGTGTTACTGCCGTGTTACAGGCACTGTTCAGAAAAAAAAATATATATGTGTATATATATACATAAAAATTAAAAAATCTTTCTGTGTACCATCTTTCTGTGTAAATATCTCATGTTACAACGTGGACACCTGCGTGCAAGTGCGACCTGTACAATTTTTTTTCTTTTTAAATTTAGTTGGTGCAGCTTATATTCAGGTGCGCTCAATAGTCCGAACATTACGGTACACGCATGTGGAAATGTGTAGGATCTCTCGGCTGACAATGGATGTGGAAATTATGACCCAAGACTTGAAAAGTGTAGCGTTACATGGAGCATGCTGAGTCCATGCGTTACATCTGTGTGGCCATAGTTGAAATCAAATCAGAGTCATATCTAATTTGCTGTGCACACAACAGTAGTGCAGAGTGATCGGGGGTTAAAAAGCAAAGAGCATTTCCAAAACAATCAATGTGAAAAAAATGAATTTTGAGTTATGAAAGCATAGGTGTGCCAACAAAAAAACAAAAAACAAAATGCGTGATATAAAAGCAGATGGGATCTGTTTCAGTGATTTTAATCATTTTTAACAGTCTATAGTGAGTCAGAGGGTGTCAAAGCTGACAAGTCAAGCAGCAGCCTGTAGTAACATCTGCCATAGCAACAGTTGTTCCCGCAAAGCCTGAAAGCAGCAAGGATCCCTTTAAGACTTCACTAGAATTTTAACCATCACATTGTCACTGTACGACCTGCTATCCTTTCTCTACTTATATTTTCTGACAAACTGAAGATTTTTTACCTAAGTCCCAGTGAAGCTTGAGAGTGCATAAATCCACGAATTCCAAAACACAGAAAATTAAATTCTTTTTCATGGTTCTCTGCTCTGAAATTGATGCTGTCATAACTTACATAGCTAGCTCTGAATGCCAGTGGACATGCACTGATGGAGGGCAGTGAATCTGGGAGAATGAACTTCAATTTTGGCTGCATTAACTGATGGAAATATCAAGATAGTGTATGATGCTGTGGGTTATTCAGCTGCTTTGAAAATATGAGGCAGTTGCAGAGTCAAAACAGGTAAACAACCCATTTTGTCACCTACTGTGGGACTGTTTTCATACCTCTAGTTCATTTGATGTGGTCAAAACCAGTTTTTAACCTTGGTTTCTTTTCACAAACAAAAATGAAATGAAATGAAAAATGAAAATGCCTGACTACAAAATTATGCGTAAACAACTTCAAGAACGTCCCATGTACTGCACAATTTCTGTTAGTCCAATAATAATATAATTTAACTGCTGCTGCTCCTAACAGGCTGCTACACTTGGCTCGGATGAAGGTCGGATCACCTTCTCAACACAAACAAGCTGCTCCTAATTTATTTGGGAAGCAGACCAAGACCACCTGCTCTAAAGGGTTTCTGTGCAGTTGTTTTGGTCGACATCAAAGTGCACTTTCAGTGCACTATTCATATCTCCCCAAATGAATCACTCCAGACTTAAAAGTCTTGCAAATTTCCCACCCATTATGCCCATAATGAGTTGCATTCTCAACGTGTTTTCAATATGGCTGCTGCAATTATATGGCAGCAGTTTTCACAGGGGGGCTGCAGATAATCCCAGCTGATATAGGGCAAAAGGTGGGGTCCACCCTGGACAGGTCATCAGTCCATCACAGGGCCATCAGATGTGCATGTCTTCAGACATCAACCTAACATGACGGCATGATGCAACTCTCATACTGTATGTCTGGTAGAGGCAATGAAGAGTGAAGAGTCAATGAAGAGTGAAGAGGCAATGTAGAGGCAGTTGGCCATTGTCAGGACATTGTTGATTTAAGAGCCTCACGTACCATCCATAGCTACAATTGTTTTTTTGTCTTTTAGCTGGAATCTTAAAAAGTAATCATCATATTTTCAAAAAAGCAAATACAGTAGCTCCTAAAATTTTTAAGTTGGTTGGCAGGAATATTGTAGTACAATACATAGCAGTACATTTGAAGTAAAAAAATGTACACAGTTGCTTCCAGATGTAACAACATTACACATAACAGTTTACTTTTAACCCACGTTTGCACTAGAATACCAAAACTGTAATGGGAAAGCATGTGAAAAAGTTGTTTTTGTTTAAAATTCTAACCTGATAAAATGGCAAAAATAATATGCATGCATCAAAATATAACAAAACAAATGACTACCACAAAGACCAAAAATAATAATCATTCAATGTCTGTCATGGTGTAGGATAAACTAAGAAATGTCCCCCTTCCTTTTTAAACACTAAGTCAAATCAAAGTTTGAGAGGAAAAAAAAACTTAGTGTACCAAATCATATTCTAGTTTGTAAATCCTTTCTATATCTGTTAAAACATGTTTTTTTTTTAAATATCTGTGTAAATATATTGAAGGTTGTATACGTTTTTATTAATCCATTACACTTGTTCCATAATTGTGGTTGATTTAAAAGATATCTGATCCTATATAATACTGTAATAGACTCTGAAAGCTTTGTAGATGTATGAGTGAAATTAACTGTCTTAAAAATATGAGTGAAACATGCCTATACACAGTCAAAGGCCCACTGCAAGAAATCAAATCAATCAGCAAAAGAAAAGAGTAGAAGCAGTCGTCACTGAGAATCAAACTGTGTCAATACTAATGGCTTGGATCCATATAGCAGTAAGTCTGCATATAATGGGGTTTAATCACTCTAAACATCCTAAGTAATTTAATGGAAAGGTTAGGTACTAATTTTTCCCAGCACACTCTTGGCTTTCAGTCTCCACAGCATTGTGCATCAAATGTTGAAAGCATTATCAGTAAAATACTAAAAGGCAAAGAGGTGCTGATGCAGTGCCGTTAGCAGACTAGTAAAACCATTAAGGCTGTGCTGTAAATACAAACTCAGCTGATTTAAGTTGAATTAAAATCGAGTTTCAGATGTCAGGTACACTTCAGTGGAGCCTTTATCACATTAAATCCTGTTGTGTAATCTCATTGTACATCTTTGTGGAGGATTATAAAAATAAAGTTTATAAGCAAACTTCAAAAGTCAGGACATTTTAATGCAAAATGTGCTGTCATTCACATTACGGACAAAAGTATGATATAACTAAAAATAGATGATAATGTGTTTCCTTCCTCTGAAGCCATCTGCTAAGAACTAGTGCATGTTTCTGTTCATGGACCCATGGCATCAAATTAGTGGTTGCTCCTGCTTGTGTGGGATCAGTTTGAATGTGTACTGGAAAGTGAAAAGTGCTCAGTCTTCCAGCAAGTCAGGTGAGTGTGGTCAGAGCAGTTAGCTGAGTGGGAGAAGAGAGAGACGATACATTATTTGCTGAATCAATATCTACCAGATAATGAGAAATTTCAACCCTCAAAAGGAACAGCATGAGTGAGACTCTCAAATACCCATATTTATTTAAGCTTTAACTATTTAACTATTTGAACTCTCCCTAACTTTAGTGTTGGCAGTCTAACGTGACCCTCAACTTACCAGAAAAACTATAAATTAGAGGTTGGCATTCATCATATTAGCCAACTGATTAGCGCTGATCGGACATTTTAGTTTATCACCATTGACGGACCCTGGCTCTGATAGTGGCAGATGGCTGCAGTGCTGCCAGCTGTGCATAGACATTCAACAGCTGTGGCTGCTACTAGGAACCATGGCTATATTTGCTCATTTAAGGACCACCGTTATTGTGGGAATATGAGATTGTCTCACAATGTTTTCTGACAAAATCAACAACTCAAAGGGTCCATGGAGTGAATTGTTGCAGGTCAGTGCTGGATCCACAGATTCAGCACATGAATCTTGCACATGCAGAGTCCTCAGCATGTTGAGCTCTAAAACTGCAAACACACAGACAAACACTCCCCTAACTACACGCTTGTTGATGATATGTTCAAGGAACCTTTCAAATATGTATGCAAACACGCATGTGCTGCCACCTTGGAGTGATCGATGTCCATCTAATTAGGGAGTCATAAGGTCATTGGAGATGTATAGGGATATTATTTCATTTATAAAACATACACAGTCAAATAAATCACCAAAGGTTGAATACAGGTGGTGATCAGCAAATGCATTTGCTTAATGTGGATGTATCAAGAGGTCTTGAGTTACAAGTTGAAAATTTTTTTGTTTTAGTAAAGTTGTAAAATTGATCTGATTAGACAAAATCACTGGAGGTCTGCTAAATGAAGAAATACTTGTGACATGTTGGCTGTATATTAAGTTGTTTATTAAACACTTTGTAATTGCCCCAACGTATCATGTTATTTAATGGCCATTAAGACACCCACGTTGACACTTAGAAATCTAGTGTACAGTAATTAAAACAAGCTCGCTTTATATTTTAACAGTCAAATTACATCCACTGAAATATGAACTGGGCCGTTACCCTGCAATAGAGGAATCTCAAATCTTTCCCCCTGAAAAGACTAAACATAACCCAAAGAGACTTGTCAAAATCAAAGTCAAGGTCAAGTGAATAAATATTCAACCCTTCCTATGGTGATTGAAGTGGGAGAAATGCACAGAGCTAATTGAAATTGTGCTTCATAAGAAGGTGTTGGTTCGAGAAAATGTTTTGGTCAGGCTCAACATTTTATGGGGCACTTGGTCATTTTGTTCTCTTGGCTGCACTGGAAGATTTGGTCAGTAAATCTCAGCCTATAGTCTATCTATCTACAGCTTCACTTCTGCAGAGATAAATGAGTATAAATAATAATAATAATAATTTTATTTATTTATTTATTTTAAAAAAAGGCCTGAGCTGCACATGGCTTAATTAAAGGCTTCTGGGAATAACAATCAACGCAAAAGCGATGCCACAGTGATGAAGCATAAATCCATAGCTGTGGAGCAGACGGCACGGCCAATCTGATGCATCTGCAATATTGTTCATCGTGTAAACAAGGGAGCAGGAGTTCACAGTGTGTTCGTGCACGTGTGCGGTTGCACATATTAGAGGGGGGGGAAAAAAATCTCTTTGAGTGCAGTTTTTAGAGGCTGATTTAATCTCACATGGATTTGTGCTTCAAATCTATAATGTATTTACTTTCTCAGATACTGGCAACAATGACTTTGTGTAACAGTTTTCTGCTCAATTTAGGTTTGTTTTTTATTGTCATTCTATTGGTATGGACCTATCTATCTGTCCATATGTCATTTACACATAGAAATATTTAACCCCATGAGATGTGTTATTTGTCAGCAGTGTCTTATCACAACCGGTATATCATATAATATTTACCAAAGGTAAAAAAATAAATAAATAAAGAAAGAAAATTCCAATAATTTTATGACAAAAATATGGGTCTGATGACAAATGTGCAGTTAGATTGTTAAGAAACTTTCTGCAGGTAATCTATGCACTCACCAAGGCTTAGGCTTTATGGTTTATTGTATCTGTACATACACTTGGCCAGTGCTTACCAAGTGTGATTTCGAAGCAAAAATAGAGTTTATATAGGGTCTGTACACATAAGAATGATTTTAGGAGAATCTGCAAAAGCTTTTTATACACATTGAACTGGCAGCTTTGGAGCCCTATCATGTTATTTTTGGAAAATGGATCCCAGAGTGAAAAAAAAATCTGAAAACATCAACTTTGCATTCTTGTGCATAGATATTTTATGTAACTTGGGAAAAATGATAATGTCACAGACCCACCTTTCTTTTGCTTTTGCTTTTGCATTTGCTGTTGCCATCTTCGGTCGTCATCATTGGTTTCTTGTTGTGTTTGAACTTTTTTTACACAGTGTGCAAGCTTTATATGCATGTTCCCTATCTTTTTCTCCCTTTTTTGGTGTTTTTCTGTAGCAGCGTTACAGCGCCGCATACAGGCCTGGTATATATACTGGATAGTCTCGAGTAATTTCAAGGATTTGAATTTCTTGAAACAATGTTGCGTTTGGTAAAACTTTTTGAGAATGAAAAAGGAAAATAAAGTTCTGCTCTTTAATACAGATGCACAGGGCTAATTAACATGGCGGCAGGTGCTGCTGTGTTTGCTGTATGTGTTTAATTGTTTTCTGCATCATTAAAAAAAGGGTTGGTGGAAAGTGTGAGTGCATATGCTAAATATTTTACAACACATATCAAATGCTTCTTGGAAAATTACATATACAGCAAGCCATTTTCTACATGCACACCATAACCAGACCCATCAATCACAGAATTTTCATATTCAATTACATGATTAAAGAGCCCAACCCAAGTGACACCAAAGCCTCTGCCAGTTTCCCTAAATCCATACTGACAGGGAGCAAGGCCAGCAATCCCACCAGGGCACAAGCTGAACATTTGTGCGCGAGAAGCAACATTTCCTCATTCATTAAATGGAGACATTCCAGTCAACGTGGCGGAAATGCAAAATACAAAGTGACAGTTATCAGAATTAGGTGGCTTTCACCGTTTCCTCACACCTTTTTTTTTTTCTTTTTTTTTTTTAAATCCACCCTGCTTGGCTTGCAGAATAGTCAGGTACATCCGGAGCCGTGCAATCACAGAAATGAAAGTGGACTAAAGTGGAAGCTTTTCAGAGTTGCTGATCCGGCAGCTATTTATTTTTTATTTATTTATTTTTAGAATGATGTAGACCTGCCAAAAAAGAAAAATCTACCAACACCATGAACCCAATTAGGGATACATTTTATCTGCTACACATTGCACAGTATGAGGTGTAAAACTAAATCATCAGCAACAAAATACAGAATGAAAGTCTAATTTCACATCTAATTAGCAAAATATGGAGCATATTTTCAAAACCTCCTGTCACTCAGGTCCTGTGTTTTCTGCCAGTTCAGTTTGCAAGAACCTTGGTAAAAAATAATTAAAAACTGTGGGAGGGGCAACACAAGAACGTGATAGTTTCCTCGGTCATTTTCAAAAATGATAAGAAATATAATTTCAGTATATTCAGTATCTCACTGAACACAACCCAGGGAAAATATCGCCTTCAGCAACTATCATGTTCATTCACTTGTGTTTCTAATGAACTCCTTCAGCAAACGTCAAATGCTGCCAGTGAACACACTGAACATGAAGAAAGCTATCGGAACAAAATTGATTTACTAATGAAATGCAGAAGAAGTACTACAGTATATTTGTATCCTCCCTAGACAGCAACTGTAAGGATTGTATTAAATTGGTCAAAATTATAGTGCCATCGGTTGCGTAATGCTGTAAATGCTGAAAACAGAGAATATAGCGAAAAAAAAAATCAAAACATGTATTTTATTACACAAAAACTCAAAGCTTACTTTGTATTTACAGTAATGCTAACTTGCACGCCTTTTTTGCTTGGTTTTTATGTGTCAAGTCAACACAAGTGAGCTGAAATGATTTCATTCAAACTGACACTTCCACTAATATTGAATTATAATAAAATAATTTTGTAATGGACTAATTTGGTTCGAGTCAGTTATTTATGCACTTCCACCACTTGAGATGCAGAGCCATGTGTCAAATTGTTGCTTTCTTGCTGATTTAAAACCCCGGAGCTGCTTCAGTGATGATTATCACTTGGAGATTAAACGCATACAATATTATTTTTGAACATTACCAACCAGACGAGCTCTTTATTTTATCATAACTCATGTACTCTTCTCTCCATAAAATCACCCGGTGCCAAATCACATCCTTTCCTGTCTCAGTTTCAACATCATTTTGGGGATGAGGAATAAATCTATGTGAGATGCCATCAACAAATAGACCTTTGATGTAATTAACATATTAGTTAATTAATTAACAATATTAGCTTTCTGTTTGTTCTGTATTAGCATGTTTGTTTAAGCCCCAAAAAGGGAGAATAGGGGGAAGAAACTGAATCATGTACATTTACTTTTTAAATTAAAAAAAAAAAAAAAAAAAAAAAACAGCTGGCAGTAGCCCGACCTGTGCAGTCTCCTGCAGGAATTAATTATGTTCCCTATGTATCAGACATTTTCCCCAGCACAGGAAATAAGCTGACAGAGCTCAAATATAGTACATAACATCTATACATTCTATGGAACACATTTTTTCCCTGCACACAGCTGTGAGAAACTGCACAAAAGCACAAACGGCTGATTGTGAGTCTAAGTTTAGGTTTCTTTCTTTAACACTCCTCCTCCTTCTGGCTTCAGCTATACAAATGTAGCTTTTCACTTTGGACTAATTTCTTTCTTTTTTTTCCTACATGCAAACAGGAGGAAATTATTTGTCAAAGTGAATGTCATTTCATTTAGTCCAGGATAATTCTGCATGTCGATACGATCTCCTGAGCTTCTGCCCAGATATATTGTTTAGCCGCTCTCCTTTATAAGATCTCAATCTACAGAAAGTGCCATGCTTTTTTTTTTTTTTATCTTTCCTCCCAATACATTTTATTATACTGAGGGCATCTGACTAATGCAATGCACTGTTGGCCAGCTGCCACATGCCAATTTATAACACGATAGGCTTTGGCTGCTCCATGCATACAAAGTAATGCTGATTTGTTGTATTGGCTGTACTGCTTCTTGCTCTGCTTCTGTTTTTCTCTGCCTTATCCACTTGCAAAATGGTAATATGTGTAGTAAAACACAGCACTTACAAATAAGTGAGAGGTAAAGAAGTAGATGATGGAAGGAAAAAAAATACCAAAGGGGAGAAGCAGCACTTGAATAAAGTGGGGGGAATTTGATTATGGAAAATGCAATGAATCCCGCAGATTATGTTATGCTGTGATATACATTGTTAATTGTATTGTTTACATGGATATCCAGATAAATTCATATTTTAAAGTGTCCGCTTTGAGGAAAAACTCGTTTTTTTTCCCCACAGCTAACCTTCTTAGGTCCTCTTTCTGGCCACCAATTATGATAACACAGGAACGCAGGAACAGGTTATGAGGAAGCCATACTTTTAAAGACCTTTTTTCAGAGCTATGTAGGTTTAAATTTAAGACCTTACATTCACAAAACAAATACCCAGTTAGCAGGCTGTTAGTAGCAGAGCAGTTGACACAGGGTGATCCTCTTATTAAGCTTTAAACCATGATGTGTCTCCTGTTAAAATATATATGGCAAGAGTGAATGTGATTTCCGAAAAGACAGACGGAATTGAAAGTGAGTAGACTGAGACATGGAAGCAACCTTCAAATCTGTGGACAATCACAACTTATACACTCATAATAAAGGCTTAATTCTCCAAAATGATTTGATTTAAAACCCTCAGTTTCTGTTTTCAAGCTCTCGCTTCCTGCCCCTGTGCTCGTTTATATCATTTATGTGCTCTCATAATAAAAGGCAGCTAAATTACAGAGTTCCACTCATTCTGAACTCCATTATGCAAATGCAAAACCCCTAAATACAAAATGACTCTACTCTTTCCATAGAAAAAAAAAAAAAAAAAAAAAAACTTTAACAAACTACTTTGTTGCTTCTGTGGCATTTTGAAGACAGTTGAATTTCAAAATTAAGTATGATTAAATTAAGGGTTATAATTATGGCCTTGGTCTTAGACTATTAAACTTTAGACTTTTTCAAGAATAAGCAGACATCTAGTGGACCTGGCATGATCCAGCATGAGAGTTTAACAAATAAGTTGCAAATTTATTTGAAATTAAAATTATACTGTACGTGAAATCCCTTGAACTGTTACCATTTAATTTTCCATCTGTTGTTACTTATTTATTTTATTTTATTTTATTTATTTTGTTTATTTTGTTTTTTTGTGTGTGTGTCATATGAATTGAAAGAAACATGTTCATGGAGGTTTCCAGTGTGTACAGTAGCTCCCAGTTTCCTTGCTGCTGTAAGACCAACAAACAATGCTCATTTTTTTGTTTAATGTCAAGCCCAACTTAACTAAATTGTTCAAAATGAGTACAGCAGAAGAGTAGAGCAACTTGACTGCAAAAATGGAGCTTCCCAGGGGCTAAATACACCCTGTGTATGACATTGTAATGTAGTAGCCCAGTCCAATACAGGTTCAGATCTGGAACATCAGTGTTGAAACGATGGGGCAGCCCTGTCTTGATCCTCTCGCAATAGCAAAAGAAAGAGGGCTAGTTTGTCCAGCAAGACACTACAACTGCACTCCAGCAGTTGGGTTTTGATCATACCAATGGAAACCCATAAACTTGAACACCGACCACAAAAATGGCCACTGCAGGCAGTCAAAGGTCTTCATTGCATCTAATGATAGGACAGCAATGGGGGGAGTTAAAGTTTTGGGCACCATCTATGATGTGTAATAGCCTTCTAGCATTATATATACCCAGTCTACACTTTATGAAGCTTGTCTGGTCACTATAAACCAATTCTGACATATGGCCTTGAAGCCACCAGGCCAATACTTTTATGTAAATCTTTAAATTTAAAAGTGAAGGAGGCCTGTGGCTTTAATTCTGTAGGATAAAAAAAAAATATATATCCTAGTTTGATTGAATATTAGATTGTGTCCACTAACAACAAGCAAATCAAAAGCCAGAAAGTGAGATAAAACTATCAGCGAATGCCCGTCTGTCAGGAGTTTCAAAGCTAGCAAATAACTGAGTCTAGAAGAGTTGAAGTAGTAAGTTTGCCTTGTGCATGAGGAATTCTGAGCGCTGCCAGAGGACAGTTTCTTTTCAAATCAGTTCTGCTTCTGTTGTTGCTTTTTGCACACAATTTTATGATCAAATAGGTCTTTTTAATGTAACACCAACAACAATAGCTACAGCTGCATAAAATCCTCATTATAACTAATTTAAAAGTTTGTTATAATATCACCTTAGGTTCTGCGATTGCACAACAACTCTGCAACTATGCAAGTTTAACTTTTCTTCTCTGCAGAGCATGACACTAAAATTTGCATGTACTAATTGGCTGAGTCATTTTGCTGGATATGCATGGATTCATATAACTATAGAGCTAAAAAAAACATTCTTATAGCCTCAGGATCACTCTAACACAGTCAAACCTATCTCCACAATGCTGTGTTTTTGCTGGACCAGTTGCGCTGTAGCTTGTTTGTATTTACTTTAACCAATCACAGTTCTCTCAGTCCTGGTTGCACCAACAGTGAGCAGGTTTCCATCAGCCATTTTTTTTTTATTGCAATTTTTCAATTTGTGGTTATATAGTAAATAGTAAAGTCATGAAATACTGCATTTGTTGTTGCGCTTGGGACAAATACGATACTGGAGCAAAAAGCAGGCTAGAGGAAAAATGCGTTGAGGTAAAATATTGTTCCTAAGCCTAGTGCAATAAGCATATATTGCTTCAAGGACGCAGCATTAAAAGTGCACCATATATTATGAGGTTCTTATGCTTTTTCTTGATGTCATCAAGTTGCACCTTCCTATCCCACTTGGTTGACCTTGACATTTGAGCCATCTACTTGTATCTTACCTTAACAGCATTGGAAGGCAAAACACAAAAACATGTTTGCTTTTACTGATTTTCTGGAGGATTTGGTTAAAAAGTTTGAATTACATTTTAAGAGAAACCCCTCTACTGAGGGAGAAAATGGAACAGAAGAACTAAAGGAGAAAATGGAACAGAAGAACTCACTGGCTGAGTTCACAACAAAGGTACGCAATAATAACTTTAGTACAGTTGTTAGTTTTGCCAAAGATAAAATATCTGTATGAAACATAGGTTTTAAAATGTCATCCATTCTCAGATTGCATCTGCCTCAAGCACCTAATTTTACTCAGTCGGCTTTTCTTTCCTGTGAAAATGTCAGCAGCTCATAATTTGCGTGTTTGGAGCAAAACTGCCTCCTCTGAACAGATGCATTTAAAAACTGGTCTATTAGTTAAATGGATCTTCCATGAGTGCAGCTGTCAGGAGGCAAAAGGCATCTGGACTCAAGAGCGGGCCAAGGAAAACTGCTGCATCACCAGGAACATCCACCTGACTGTTCTGCTTAGTGCACTGCTCAGAAATGCCTTCTGGCTAATCTCCATGTTAGTAAGGTTAGATACAAAAAGCATTTAAAGGCTGCATTACTGCTGGACTACTGATTCAAATGTTGGTACATGTGGGAGTAAAGGGACAGTGTGAAACAGTCGGGGCCAGTGATGTACCAGAAAGACAATCAAAAACCAAAAGCAGTTATGGCAAGTCATTTTAATATTAATATTTAATATTATTAATATTAATAATATCCTGGGTGTGTATTGAATTCACAATGTCATTTTTCCCCATATCCTTCAGATATCCACAACCAAGGTCTTCCTATGATTAATGTATTTTTTTCATTAATGCATATGGGATTTTCATTACAGATATTTAATTCAGTTGCAGACAAGTAAATTATGACTGACCATGATTACATTTTAATTCTAACCAGTCATAATTCAAAATAATATTTCTGGAAACAATATTATTACTGTCAGAATTAAAGTGTACACAAAAGTTAATTTGTTTCAGTATACATTTTTCTTAAGAGTATACTGCAATTATAAAAAACAATTTAGAATTTTCTTTGAGCCTGTTTATTGCACTGAATGCTTTATCATTTCCATAAAACTTATCCCACAATACTACCATACTAATGCACTCAAGGAGATGCGAAAACAGAACCCCTTACAGTTAATATATATACAATTTTACACTGCGATAATGTGTTAAAATCACAAGTTTTAACCTTCTGGCACAAGTAGATTTTATTGATTACAGAATAATAGTTCAATTTTAAGAGGGATTAAGGTCAACATGTGTATTCTTCATATAATACTTATTGAAATTAGATAGTAAGAAGTTAGACTTTATTTTCATCCTCTGCTCTCTTTCTCCTCCACATTGTCCACATAGTTACTGTGCACCAACTGAAGCCAAATTGTACTCTATTGTTTAGTACTGCACTATAAGGATGTCAACAACACAATGTGAATTGAACTTAAACCTACAGATATAGTTCTAGAAGTATGTCTATGAAGGTTCTTAGTCACCCAGGTCATAGTCATCTTCTGTAGTTAGCTGCAGGTGACTGGGCTGGAGTTGAGGATGTTTCACTGGCTAACTGGTATTTAACCTAGATAGTCGTTAAGTGGAACTGTGCAGATTGTTCACCCCTCTGAGCCAGTTTCAGGTTGTGCGTGTGTTTGTCCTTCACATATATATGTGGACAGCCGAGTCCTGTCCAGATGAGCTGGCTATTCTGTGCTGTGCCATGCATTTATGCAGTGGTTGTTTGGTTTCCCCCAATGTCATTACATTGCACTGCATAATCCACGTTACACTGTTTATGTTCTAGGGATTTTGTCCTTAGGGCGAACAAATTTTGGTCTTAAGGTGTTGCAGGGTTCCAGAAGTACACTTAAAAGTACCATTAATGGTACTTTAATGTCCCTGTGAATTGCTAATAATTATAAAGTCCTTTGGCTCTACTTTAAAATGAATCCGTATGACATTTTTAAGACAATGTTAAAGAAAGGTCTTTCTTTTTCTTTTGGCCCTTAAAGACTGAAGCACCACTTCCCTTGATGTGATTGCAGGTACTGTCATTAAAGGTCTTTTAAATCTACTATATACTATATATGACATGATGAAAGGCAATTCAGAATTTCAGAAAAATTCATTGGCCACCTGAAATGAGATTGTGGACCTCGGAGGGTCAAACAACTGGGATTCCGAAGTGAAGAGCCCGCATAATTATCACTTCCATTTCCAGACTAGAAGGGATGTGGTGATCTGGAGGCCACTTGGTGACACAGATGGGAAAAGAGTGCTTGAATGAGGGTGGCGGACCCAAAGGTTAGCCCACTAGACTTGCTACTAATAATGGCAGGCATGGTTGAGGGACGACAATGCTACTTTGCAGTAGCTTGGAGTTTGTGTTCAGTCAAGTAGTGCTCTGATTCCACTGTGCTCCGCTCTGTTCCACAGGACAAAATGGCTCATGTATGTCTCTCTCTTCTTTGTCTCACGTGTCATTGTTTTACCTGCTGACTTTTGACATTTAAATAATGTCTGCAAAGGGAGGAGTGAATATAATATGGGCAAATGACTTTAATGTAAAAAAAATAAATAAAATAAAATAAAAACAAATAAAAATATATATATCGTTTTAAATAAATATCCAAGATAATATGCCTCTGAAAGTCACAGGTCCAATATGCCATTATTCTGCTGGGTAATCTTTCCTACTGCACAATTATATATACAATATATCTGCATACCTGAGCAAGAATGTATGAAAAAACAACCAGAAACCATTACTTTATAGTTTCTAACTCTTTCTTCCATTTTACTGAAGCTCTAATCAACACATAAGTATACATCTACACAGTAAAACATGGATGAATGGAAAGAACGTCACTGTAATTTGATAGAGAATCAGGGTGTTATCTGTGCTATTAAATATAAAAAAAAACTTTATGGAAGCAGTTCTACTCGAGACAATATACTGTACTGTGTGTGTGTAACTGTTTAAATACTCATTTTAAAATATGCCATTATTTGCCATGTGTGGATATCAGGTGGGAGGCTGAGAGTCTCATTTTTTTAAATTAGAATAATCAAATTAGATTTAGCATGGTTCATGAATGTGCCCAACGTTGATTACACCCAATGTTGCCCATCAGGATTGTTTATGCTAATGTGAAGTGTCTCTCACACACATGCACACACTTGTCACTCTATCGCTGTAAAGACAAAATGTGACACTAACATTTTGTTACACTAACCTTAACCATCTCAACTAAATCCCTACCCCTGTGTCTCCAACATGAAAAATGCCCTCACATTGATGGTTCTGAACATTGTTTTTGAGCTGAGTGACATCTTCCTTATGAAGAGTCGCACAAATAGATTTGACTAGACTATACAACCTTTGGTAGATGATACCTTGACCAGTTGCACTGCTAATAATGGAACCTTTCCACCTTTACACATTACACTCTGTCCCAACTTTTGTCAGAGAAAACACTGGTTTACTGGTTTGATTTAGTGATTTTAGAGTCATTCAACAAATTACAGACTTTAGTTTTATATTGCATTTTTAGAAAGTGTCCCAAACTCTCTAGAAATTGAGTTTGTAATAAAGACATACAGATGCATAAACACAGGAAAAAGCTGCAGTTCAGAGGATCCACAGATGTAATACACCTCCTGTTAACGGGTGCTCCATTCAGAGTCACATCTCTCGACATAACGCTCATTTTATCCAAGCTTGCATTAGATCTGTCCCTGTGTCGGTGAAAAAGGCAGCAGTATCGCATAGATCACAGGCATCGGGCTTAACTGCACAGATAACCTTTCAGCCATGCTAGCACTGGGAATTCGATGAGAGCAACCTAGCATTAATTGGACCTTATTTCAAAAGTATGCCTGCTCAGTTAGGTAATTGTTGCCATTATGACTTGACAACAGCACTCACTGCATTTCCAAGTGATTTTGCTCAGTGGCATGAATATTCCACCTCACTGTTCTCACCAAGCTGTCTCCAGAGAGTCAGTGCTCATCAGCCCTGAATGTGATGTGGTGAGTGTGTGTGTGCTCAGTCATTGTTGTGAAAATATGTTGAAGTACTTGACTTGAAACCGGGTGGATTTTCACTTTGAGATTATACTAGCTGTTGCAGCATGAAGTAAACTGTATTACCACCAAGTGTGTACGAGGAGGGCCATTTATTAGACCTATGTCATCAAATTTTATTTATTGACTTGTTGAAGTGTATGCAATTAAAGCTGTATATAGTTCAAATTGTTTTTTTTTAAGTTTGAGTGTTTACTTAACACTTGCAAAGCTTGAAAGCTGGCTGTAGGGAAATGAAGTCAAATATAAGGACAATATAATTTGAATTATATGACATAAATTGTGCAAAAAATCTATTTAAAATTAAACAAAAAACACTTGTGACATAAATTGACACTGAAAACATTTCCAATTCTGGGGTTTTATTTGCCACATGCTCATTTAATGCACATGGATATGTGAAAATAAATGCTCATGTACAGTAAATATTGTGTTTTTTGGGTTGTTGGACAGCAGATCTTGCACTATTTGGTGAATAAATCAATAATAATAAAAACTAAACATTTGAAAGTAATTTCAAGGCCTACATTTTAAACTTAGCATTATCTTAATCCGACTTTAAACTACTTATTTTTTATTTTAATTTTTATTTTTTATATGACTATCTGTTAAGCCCTTTGCTTTGTAATTTCAAATTACAACGCAAGTGAAATGTACAGAGCCATATCAGCTAGAGCAAATTTGTATTCCATTAGTTCATGATAATAAAAAAAGAAAAAAAAAGAAAAAGAAGAAGTTTTTTGTCAATGAATTAAAAATACATCATTGTGAATGTTCCTTGTTACATCTGGGAGGCAAAATACACACTTATAATCTTCTTCTTGTAGAGAAAAATGTATCGGGGACATTTTGCAAAAATAAATAAATAAACCAATAAAACATGTTGATTTTTCAGTTGGAGTATGCATAAAGAAAATGTGGAGAGGAGAGACTTTTTAAATAAACTATGGATCAAAAAAAAGCTCAACAGGACACCTTTAAAATTCCTCCTAATAGGTAAAGCATATTGAGTAAGTGGGGGAGCAATCAAGTGATTTTAATCAACCATTCATTATCATCACATTTACATAATTGCAGCTCGTGTGCAATTGCATGTGTACTTGGCCACTGTGCATTCACACACGGGTTCCTGCACTTCCACTTTATTTATCCCTTTTTTGACACACTTTGGCATTAGTATTGTGTTGTGGTGTCACTTTGCACACTGTTCTGTGTTGTATATGACAACTTTCTTTGTGTGGGAAAAGCCTCGCAAATGTTAAATTAATCACCCTTCTATTGTTGTCATGCATTATGTTAATGTGAGTGTTGTCATTAGTTTAATCATTGCCATTTAGAATTATGTTTGGAAATGTGCCCGTTTTTTTCACGGCCAAGTCAATTTAATGTGAAGTATAGTGCACATTTTCAAAAGTAAAGATTCACATGAAAAACGGGAGATTTTGTGGCTTCTTTTGGCTCCGCTTTTTTCTCACTGAATTAATTTTGGAAAATCAGAAGCATGTGCAAATTGTCAGACAATTTTAAATATTCCAAACCTTGTTTTGTTCAACTAATTTCACAAGGCCGAATCCACAATTTATCTATGAGAACCATGGGTCTTATTGCAGCTAAATTTAATGAGAATGGATTTCAAAAAGAGCATGAAAGTAGACATGCCCTTGGCCTTTTTTTTTAATTCCCTTACTAAGCAATCATGAAAAAGAGATATATTTTATTTGCCTTTGATACCTGTAACATTCATGTATAATTAAAATAAATAATAATACTAATGAACTGTATGAATAATATAAAAGATACACTTAAATAATAATAATCATGTCCTAAATACTGGTATCTATGAGGAGATTTGCTGCCACACCAGTTCAAGTGAAACTGAGAATATAATGTGCTGTTTTCAATAGATATTTAATTATGACGTGTAACTTATAAGAAAATACCAACACACTTTCACACATTATATGAATATGCATGTCAGATTGATATGAGAACCTGTACACCATTTCTTATACAGTATTAAGGAGTGTATACACTTTATTAGTGGATCCTAAAGTTGGATTTCTCAAGGGGGTGTCACTTCTGCCTAAATGTTTGTTCTCAACACAGAACATAGCCTGAAACAATCAATACCAAGCCGACCATGAAAGGTTGGGGGACGCTGAGAAAAGGAAAGAAAACAAAATGCTGCTCTTTGAAAGCAACAGCTTCCAAGCTGTCATGTAATATCTGTCAACAGAATCAGTGCAAGGACGTCAAATTCTTAACAATGCTGATGAGGATTACCTGCACTTTAGCTTTATACAGGTCAAGTAAGTCTGCGATTCTAGTAGCAATGTCCTTGTGACAAACTAGTGACCTGTACACAAGCACAGTATCAGGTCTGCTCCCTGTCAATGTACACTACCAGTCCAAAGTTTGGACACACCTTCTCATTCAATGTTTTTTCTTTATTTCCATGACTGTTTACATTGTATGTTCTCACTGAAGGCATCAAAATTGTGAATGAACACATATGAAATTATGTAATAAAAAAAAAGTGTGAAATAACTCAAAACATGTTTTGTATTTTAGATTCTTCAAAATAGCCAACCTTCGCTTTGATTACTGCTTTGCACACTCATTGGCATTCTCTCGATGAGTTTCATGAGGTCCTCGCCTGAAATGGTTTTCCAACAGTCTTCAAGGAGTTCTGAGATGCTGAGCACTTGTTGGCCCTTTTGCCTTCACTTTGCAGTCCATCCCATCCCAAACCATCTTGATTGGGTTTAGGTCAGGTGACTGTGGAGGTATAGCACTCATCACTCTCCTTCTTGGTCAAATAGCCCTTACACAGCCTGGAGGTGTGTCTGGGGTCATTGTCCTGTTGAAAAATAAATGATGGTCCAACTAAACGCAAACTGGATGGGATGGCATGTCGCTGCAGGATGCTGTGGTAGCCATGCTGGTTCAGTGTGCCTTCAATTTTGAATAAATCCCCAATAGTGTCACAGCAAAGCAACCCCACACCATCACACCTCCTCCTCCATGCTTCACGGTGGGAACCATGTATGTAGAGACCATCTGTTTGCCTTTTCTGGGTGGAACTAAAGATCTCAAATTTGGACTCATCAGATAAAGCACAGATTTCCACTGGTCTAATGTCCATTTCTTGTGTTTCTTGGCCCAAACAAACTTGTGCTTGTTGCCTTCCCTCAGTAGTGGTTTCTTAGCAGCTATTTGACCATAAAGGCCTGATTCCCACAGTCTCCTCAAAACAGTTGATGTAGAGATGTGTGTGCTACTAGAACTCTGTGTGGTATTTATCGGTGCTCTAATCTGAGGTGCTGTTGACTTGAAATTTTTGAGGAGCCAGTTTTGTTGTAGCACTTGATGGTTTTTGCAACTGCACTTGGGGACACATTTAAAGTTTTTCCAATTTTCCGGACTGACTGACCTTCATGTCTTAAAGTAATGATGGACTGTTTCTCTTTACTTAGCTGATTGGTTCTTGCCATAATATGAATTCTAACAGTTGTCAAATAGGGCTGTCACCTGTGTACCAAGTCAGCTGTGTCAGCTGTGACTCCTGCACAACACAACTGATGGTCCCAACCCCATTAATGCAAGAAATTCCACAAATTAACCCTGACAAGGCACAGCTGTGAAGTGAAAACCATTTCAGGTGACTACATCATGAAGCTCACTGAGAGAAGGCCAAAGGTTTGCAATGCTGTCAACAAAGAAAAAGCTGGCTACTTTGAAGAATCTAAAATATCAAACATATTACAGTTATTTCACACTGTTTTGTTTACTACATAATTCCATGTGTTCATTCATAGTTTTGATGCCTTCAGTGAGAATCTACAATGTAAACAGTAATGGGAATAAAGAAAAAAACATTAAGAGATAGTGTGTCCAAACTTTTGACTGGTAGTGTACATGGGAATCCATGATATGCAAGAACCTCATGCAATCCAAATTAGCTGTGTTCATATTATATAGTATGTACTTGGGAAAAGCCATAATGAGGACATCTGACAGGTACGTTCCCTCCAAGCTCTGCGTGCTGTTTGACTTCCATCACCAACTCATCTGGTGCAAATTAAACATTACATGAACATCATCATAGATCATAGATTTGGATGTGAAACCACATTATTTGTCATATACAGGAATACAAGCAGCCAAATGAAGCAGAGGCAAATCCATTTGCTGCACAATATCTACTACAAGACAAATGTATTCGATTAAGCTGTAAACAACTGGCCATGACACCAAACTTCATTACAGAGCTAGGTTTTCTGTGAAAATCTGGCTTCATTTGGAATTCAATGGACACACATTTTCTCTCACCTGTGTTAATAACGAGCTCTGAACCGTACTCCCCTGTCCACTAATGGCCCATCCATCTGTATGCTGACACAGGAGCACAAGGAGCACCATTTCCCCTGTTCTCCCTACTTGTTTCTAGAGCTCTCTCCCCTCTTTACGCTGTGAATGATGGCACCCGAGTGGGATTGTGGGTAATAAATAAATCCTGCAGGAAATAGGGACTGGATTTCAGAGTGGTGTTGAGGTGGTGGGAGGTGCATGCAATGGGAAAAGAAATCAATGTGTCTTTTAATTATCAGTGTGGCTAAAGCACACTATTGGGTTCTACGTCAGCCACAACAGGTACCAGATCTATTTCACTGATGATACCAACCAGCTATCACAGTGTCCATTCAAGTGTATTCATTACAGACCCGGAAATGTGTTTTTCTTAGTCATTAATTTCACATTATCAGAGACGCCAACAGAAATATCTGCTTTCTATGGCAGTGTTTTGCCTGTAAAATGAGAGCTGTTCTTTTTCAAATTTTCAAATTTTATTCCACCCAGTGTTACACAAAGAGGTAAAACTAATGCCTTCCTTTATTGACCATCAAATGATCATTAATATACATCATAGCTTTCCCACACAAGCCAACTCCCTCAGAGGCTTGCATTGGAAGGTAAATTGCATAATAGTGTCTAAATTTCGCTGTTACATTTCTAAAGTTCCTCCAACTGTCGCCTTCCATCCACTGAACGACATAGGATCAAATGCATTGGATCCTTCCTGTTCCAACATATCACTGCTATCACTATTTGTATGCTGTGTCCATCTAAAAGAAAGGGGCTCCGTCAGTACTAACAGATCTGACTAAGGGAGCATTTCTGCGTATACAGTAGCAGCACAGGGGTTGGTGGGGAATAGAAGGGTTTATCAAAATGCTGAACAAACAGATGTTTTTGAGCAGGGGAATTGACCTCTTTAAATTTTCATGGGTGCTTCTTTGCATTTTCAGTCATACTCCAAAATACTGTTTACATCCGTAAAAAAACAAGGGATACAAATGATCACGGGCAAAATGTCACATAATTACAAATAAACATATTTAAGCTCTATACTGTTCAGTTGGAAAGACTACAGTACTAGTGTCAATGGCTTGTGTCTCCTTACACTATACAAACACACACGTGAACATACATTTATCAGATTGAAGTGAATTGAAGAAGTGGTTGAGGATTAGGAGGCTGTAGATTAGCAGTGATAAACAATGAGGAGGAGGGGATTTGTTTGCATCTCGTCCCTGACCATTAATCCCTACTGTAACCGAGTAAAGCAGATGGCAGCCGGCAAAATCAAGTGACTCTGATGGAATTTCAGCTAATGATGCTCCCAAACCGCAAAGCCAGATAGTTAGAGGAGAGGATGGCAGAACAGTGTGCTCACTCTGGGCATAAGAGGAAGTGTCAACAGTAGGAATCTTGACTTTTATTTTCCTTTCAGTTAAGGTCACATTCATGGTAGCATGTATTCATAAGTATTAAAGGTAATCCGTGTTCATAATAACACACCTAAAAATGCAAATCATTGGTTAACACTAGACATGCACATACTGATGTAAATATGGCAATATAAGTTTACTTTCAGGAAGTACTACTTACAAGAAACAAAAAAAGGAAAGGTAAAACAAAGATTAGCCTGACGACGATGTAAACCAGAAATTAAAAGTAAGTGTTAATGGAAATGATTTGTTTTCACTGGTTGATAAGAACCAATCAAGAAATGGATATGGGTAACAAGAATAAAGCCTTTTTGAAATGTATCAAAGGGCCCAAAAAAATGCTGTAGTTATGTGGACAGCAGACAAATCCAGAGCAGCATTAATAAGTTTTTAAATCATAACAGAGTCATATCTATGTCTAAAGAAACATCACTTGTTAATGAAAAGCTACTGGATTGGTCCAAAATATATTGACTTCACCAACACACTAAGGGTGAGTCAGTTAAACATGAGTGTATTTCTAATTTTTTCGCAGAAAAGTTACTTTTTATCTCAGTGATTTACATGACTTTTTACTCAACATGATCATTTACTGTACAGTTCTGACAACTTGGCAGCTATTGGATAATTTCCCTTGAATGTGAGTGAACATCTCCACTGCTGACTGGATTAACATGGAAAATGCTAAAAAGGAAATGAGCTGTACCATCCATGGTGACCAGCTAACAGATTGCATTAACTTTAGTTCAGTTTACCACAGTATATTTGCATAAACAAGTCATATCAGCCTGTTTGCTTTTGTGCTACTTAGCAAATGTTACCAGATAAACATCATTATATTATGAAGGTGACTTAAATTGTGGTGTTGATCAATGCATTAACCTGAAACTGTTGTTCCTTGTGTTTCATACATATGGTTTTGCCTGCATCCCTCTTGTCATTCTTCCTCTTTCTGTCTCTCTCATTGTATGACTCTGTCCAGTTCTGTCCAAAGAAAGAGTGGAATAAGCTCATGATTAGACCTCACAATTATGATGAAAAGGGTAATGATCCTGTCACTGTGTGCTAGCACTTTTAGATTCCAAGAGTTACAGCTGGCATCATTGACACATGCCAGGTCACTGTGTGTCTATACTCAGAAGAGGAGAGTGGGGAGATAAGAGGTGTGAGGAGAGGTGTTAAGAAGAGTAAGACAAATTAATAAACAGGTGTGTAGTCCACTAATCATATTCATAGATTATTAATGTTATTTTTACAAAAGTTAAAAAGTACAAATTTTTGTTTGCTGACACATAATAGCAAGAAAAACAAGAGATTATTTATTTCAAGCCTCAAGTTGCTGCTGTTAAGCTATTTGGCAGAAGCCTCACAGTCATACCCAAAACCATAGACTGCTTTGTCATCTAGGTAATTGATACCGAACTGGACCATAATTTACCAAACTAACATTTTACTCTGACCTGGTAAATAAGAACCCTAATGCTTTCATTAGTTTATGATAAGCCCTTTATGCCAGACAAGAGTGATTCTTGTCCCATGTTTGTTTAAAAAATGCACTGGGTTGATTGCACTATATGCAACTTGACTTCACGATGCCATTAGGGCTCTGTATGGAGAAAATTCTGGTGATATAATAGTGACAATACAATACTGTAAATCAGAATTCTATCATAAGGTGAATTAGAGAAATTCACCTTATGATAGAGAAAAATAGCACAGGAGCTGTAGAAGCACCAGATGCACAGTTACACAGTTTCTCCCCTAATGATCTTCTAGAGTTAACATCATTAGCATCATCAACCAAACCATCAGCCTGTCAGTTAGATCCCATCCCCACCAAACTGTTTAAAAATGTTTTTCCGTTAAATAACAGCTCCATACTAAATCAAATGAATCTTTCCTTATTAATTGGATATGTACCACAAGCTTTTAACATTGCAGTTATTAAGTCCAGTCTCAAAAAAGTTACTCTCAACTCAGATGTTTTAGACAATTACGGACCTATATCCAATCTTCCCTTCGTTCCTGAAATACTCGAAAAGGCAGTTGCAAATCAGCAATCTGAATATCTGCGTAATGACAGGCTGTTTGAAGATTTCCAGTCAGGATTTGATTAGATCATAGCATAGAAAGAGCACTAGTTAAAATTACCAATGACCTCCTCTTGGCCTCAGATAATGGTCTGGTCCCTATACTTTTCCTATTAGATCTCATTAACTATAAAATTCTACTGCAGAGGCTGGAGCAGACTTTAGGGATCTCAGGTACTGCCATCTGCTGGTTTGAATCATACTTGTGTGATAGATTCCAGTTTGTTGATGATAATGACTTGTTGCAAACAAAAGTTAGCTATGGAGTTCCACAGGGTTCAGTGCTTGGACCTATACTTTTTTGACTTATACTCTATATGTTTCCGTTAGGGAACATTATTAGAAAGCACAACATATCATTTTCATTGTTGCACAGATGACACACAGCTTTATTTATCACTGACACTGGAAGAAACAAATCAGGTTGTTCAACACCAGGAATGTTAAAAGGAACTGAAGAAGCCTCTTGGATGAGAGGCGAAACGTCTTCAAGAAATTCAACTAGTCCAGTTGCCTTTTTTTGCTACACTTTTGGTTAAAAGGAAGTGTTTTCTCAACTGATGGCTAGTGCTTGCTCATTGTGTGAAATGTTAGTTTTCTCTTCTTTATAAAAAGGTTTTTGCCTTACTATGTAATGTGCCTTAGATGATCTGCCATGATACAAATAAATTTGAATTGAATTGTGGTTGGATGCTTAAATACAACACTTATAAACATTTGTATGGACAGAAAACAACACATAGTGAGACAGTTAATAGCAATAATGTGTTATGTGATTACACAGTAAATGAATGTATCTATATACAGAGTCTTTGTTATACTGTGATTGAAGACAATTATATCACAATTTATATTGTTCTTATTTATTTTTATTTGTTTGCATAACGTGGTAAAGTGTTACCCCTATTAGTTTGTCCAGTGTTTTTGGCTTCTCAGTAGGGTGATCACCTTTTTTGTCCTCAGGTGACAGAGCAAAAAGAAACAGTTCAGTGGTTTGCTCAGAGGGAGAGAGGCGGCAAACGGAGTATAGAACAAAATGCTATCAGCTCTCTCTGCCATACACTGATGGCATTAGCCACAGTTGAGCTAACCTTGTGGCGTCAAAGGTACACAAGGGACTGTGCTGTCGACCTGTACGGATATTTGCTACTGTGTTTGTGTGTATGTGTCTGGAGAATTGCACATGTACATTGCACAGCTTGGGTGAGTGGGTTTACGATTGACCGACTTTTCTCTCGGACATTTCAGCACATCGGAGTGCTCCTTTTCTCCACACCCTTGCATAAAAATATATAGAAAATTATTTAAAGGGGTTACTATTTGCTGTTGTTGAGCACAGGCATGGGCTCAACAACCTTGCAACCCTGCTTCAGTGAATACAGCTAAAATAGGTTCAGCAACATATTTTTGGTATTACTGCACATTCATTTCTTATTACGAACCTTTCAGCATTATATAAATCAAGTATTCTGACAGTGAACTAGATTTGTGCACCTATAGGCTCTATTTCCTTGGGAAATCTGGTTCACAACAAAAACATTTGATCAATTATGGGAATATTTAGAGAGATGCAGGGTACCCCTATTGACTGTTTTCAGTATATACATCCCTATAGTAGAAGTGTTGCTATTTTACCATTGAAACCACTGGCTATGCTGAAAAGCATCCATTTTAATAACCTTGCAATGAGACTTTTCTAGCAATCTGGTGTATGTGTTTTTGTTTTTACAGTTGTGTGCAAATTTTAAATAAAATGAGTGAAAGTAATGTTCAAACTGTTGTAAAATGAGTTCACACTGCTCTCTCTGTGTTTCCTAGTAAAATGATATTTAGATCTTGTGTCGCCCGGTGACATTCCTATGCTGCACACAGGAAATGTCAAGACAGATGACAACAACAACACAAAGAGTCAGGAAAGCTGTCCTGTTTACCTGGGTGCAGTCCGTCGTCCAAAGGTATGGTGACCTTCTAAAATTCATCAGAAGACTAAAGGGAGAACAATATCACCTCTCTCTGGATGACAGAACATCTCACCTGAGGGATTAAACAAGCAATCAACCTGTTTTGATAGCGTTTAGTCCCTTTATGTACTACGGGGCTTTGTTTATTTCTCTATGTTGTTTCATTTTATTTCAGTTTCTGTGGTATGCTGTTATAGTTTAATAGCATCCATCTGCTTTACCATTGTATTGTTACTGCCTTTTGTGGTCCATGCCAGCTCAGCTTTAAAACTATACGGTCTGTCAGTCTGAAAAAAAAACAAGCTCCACTTTGAAGTTGTTGTCTGGAGTGGAACTAGGAACTTTGGCTGTACTGACTGTGCCATCTTTTCCCCCAGTGACTTACTTGGTAACTTCTGGCTATAGTCTGTAAACAATAACACACATGAATATTGCATTTTTGCACACATCGCTCACAAAACAGAAGAAACTAACTCAGCAAGATGAGTTTCCCACAATAAAGCTCATGGTAAGCACTGATTAAACTGTCCCAGTGGGATATATTGCAATTATCAGTTTGTCGCCCCCCCAAAGAAAAAAAAAGAAGAAAAAAAGAAAAAGATCTGTCCTAATGAAGAAAAATTGCTGTTGCTGAAGAGAGGCGAGATAAGAGCCCATTGTTCTGCTTTAATTTCACAATTATTTAGAAATAATTAACATTTGGTGTTTTTCTCTTGAGAGACATTACCTTCAACAAATAATTATATTTTCACCTTGAGCCCTATTGAGCACTTTTTTTCAGCTAGAGTGAAGTTTGGATGTAAATTTGTTGCCAGACATTCAAACTTTTACTTTTAACTTTTTCTGCTTACTTTCCACAAACAATTTATAGCCAAGACTCTGGAATATGCATTTGCCTCTAAATTACCTGCCAGTGCCAAGTAACATCTACCCAAAATGAATATACTCTCTTCTCAACATTTTTTTTTTCTTCCCCTCTAGAGCCAGATGTGCATTTCTGGCAGCTGCACCCTTCACTGCATCTGCCTGCACCTCAGTGCTCAAAGATTAACTGGGACAACTAAGAATAATTAACCATGCACAAAACCCGTCCTGATTCCTCATCCACCTGCCAAACAGACAAATTAATTGATAATCCTGGATCACACTTAGATTCAAGCCTCTCTGCAAAGCAATCGTAAAAAAACTCACTATCACCTCATTCACGATGTACGTTCACTGTGACAACTGGACATGTAGGTCCAACGCGGGGAACCCATGCTCTTGGAAAGTCAGTGTGTGTTTTCAGGTCATTGCTTAACATAAGGTCAGAGATGAAACAGACAAAGTGCTGAAGGGAGGCCTTATTTGAAGAGTGACAAGAAACCATGGCTTTCTCCAACTCTTCCCATTTCCATCGATCAGTGTTGGGCGAAGCCAAGGAAAAACTCAACCTCTGCATACAAATCACTGACTACAGTGACTGAAAGACATTCCTCAGCGAGGAGCAGTGTGTGGAAGAGCCACAAAGGAAATCCAGCAGCATCTGAAGTTTCTCTAAGGTCTTGAACTTTATCCTGCTTGCGTAATCAATAAGGGAGGATTCTTTGCCTCAAAGCTGCACTTTTATTTTGAAGGGACGAGCATTGATTAGCTGAGCATGACAGTTCAGGCTGTGACTTCTCTGAAACATGAAGCAGATGCCACTAAGAGGATTACATTTAAGGATTTTGCCATATTCTCGGTGCAAATGGGATCATGAGAAACTACAGTTCTTGTGAAAGTCAACATTATATGGAAGACTAATGGGATCATGTTAAAGGTATTAGATGCCATTTATGTTCACCCCTAGGCTGTTTCATGGATGTGCGAAAAGGAAAAAAGTCAGTTTTCAGGTGGTAGGTGGCTTTTTTTGTGTGAACCAAAAGGTCATCTGTGGATGTCCATCTGTGACATTTCATTAGTAAGAGAGGGAGCACAAAGTATGAGGACCCCAGCTTAGCTGTTTTAGCAAATACAAGAACATATTTGAGTATGTTCTTGTATTTTTATCAAGATAACGAATAAAATACAAGAAATATATGCCAAAATAATTTTAATAATCATTCAAATTAATAGTTTTGTACAGGCAACATTTACTGCTATTTTACCTGTTCAAGTGTAAGACAAAGGTGACACTTAATACTTGACACTTTAACCTTTAGAAGCATTTTATTTCTGAAAATGTCCTGGGTTTTAAATACACTGCTTCCTGATGTCATCAAATTAGGTATTTTGTTATTGTTTTGACTGAAAGATCCATATCGTCAAAAATGACATGCATTAATGTACCAAAATTTCTTGCATTTTCTGATATCATAAGAAAAAAATGAAAAATAATTATTGCATTAAGAATGGAACAAATCTAATAGAGGCCTAACACTTTATACACTCACATAATAATAATACACTCAATAAAAAAAATAAAATAAAAAAAATTGCAGTTTAATTTACTGTGTTCATTTTAATGGATTTTTATGCTTTCAATTTACACCTCATTAATTAATTAATTCCTTTTTCTTCATTTTGACTAAATAAACCTGAATACAAGAAATGCCAGCAAAGGGCCTCAGGGAAACACATAGCATTAGGTGCTAGTGAGATGACTTGCCTTAGAGCACTATTTTCAAATGACAGCATAATATGTTTTGGATCATTTGACTTCACTGTCATCTTTTCCCTCCCTCTTTCTCTAAGACAAAAGCGTGTGTTGCTATGTGGGCGGACAGCGGTGCCGCCTCTAATGTGGCATGTGGCAACTGTGAAATATCAAGAATGTGGAAGAGGTGGCCTGAAGAGTGGGGAGGGGAATGAGGATATGGGAATCTGCAGCAAATAAAAGTGGCTATCCATGGGGTATATACCACTCAGACCTTCTTCTCCCTAGAGCTGGACAGTCTTTAGAGAGTCATCTCTGCTGTCTGTGGCTAGGAGCTAAAGAAGTGGTATTACAGAAGCTCAAGAGTCTCTGTCATATGATTCAGTGGGGTATTGCTAGGAAAGTTGCTCAGGTAGCAGAGCCCTCCATCACATGTGGAAAATTGCAGCACGGTTGGAGGAGATGTGTTTATCGTGTATGTGAATGACAGAGTGGGAAGGAGTGGGCATTTCTGAGAGCAAGAACAGGTTAGGAGGCAGAAACCATTGTGAGGAAAAGGCAGCATGTGAGACTGTGACTTGGTGCTGTTTATCCTGACATTTGCCCAAGGTATCGCTTCACTGACCTTTCTATCAGGTTTTTTAATTAGTATTTCTGCTGAGATGAAAATAGTAGCAGATTTGCAGTTGAGTACAGAGAAAAAGAACAGCAAAGTGAAGTATTTGTGTGTGTGTGTGTGTGTGTGTGTGTGTGTGAGAGAGAGATGTTCATTCACGTTGTTTATCTTCTCACTGTTGTAACATTGGGTTTTGACACGTGTCCGTATGACTGTCAAAACATTCAAGATACCAAAAGGAACGAAGGGAAGCATTAAAAAAAAAAAAAAAAAAAACAGACAGACAGACAAGGAGAAAAAGTATGAGAAGGTGAGAATGACAAGAAAATGTTATTTGCATTAGATAGTGAACAATAACCACAGTGACAATGATAACTTTTTTTGTTGTTTTTGAGATTATTAATGTAAAATGATTTGTATCCTGTATCCTACATGTGAAAATGGACTCTGTCAAGCAATACTATCAAACCTGACTGAGGAAGTGTTTTTGTGTAAATAGTATTCAGAAGCATAGGAGAGGGGTGGGGACTATTCAATGAAACTGATGATTGACCTGGTTTATTTGGCTGTAGAATTCAGTTTTTTGGTCATGCAGTGATTTGTCTTCACAAACACAAATCACTTCCTGCTGCGTGGAAATATTGCTAAGTGACACAAGATATAAACATTAGACTGTATTTACTGTTAAAAAATGAAATGGATGTAGTCTTCTGGTTTCTTCCCTGAAGACAATCATAAAGTAACTATATCTTGAACAGCCACAGGGGGCTAAGTTGCTAGTTGCAAAAAGAACACCATTTGAATGGGAATCTATGGGAAAATGCCACTTGATGTCACATTATTAGCAAACATTTTCCAGTTATGCATTACATGTCTTTGTTAATAGCACAAGATGTAGATATTGGAAATCATGTTGATGTTTAGATTAAAATCGATGATACAGCATATGTGAATGAAAACTATTGTGATCAACAGCTGCTTTTGTCCAATAGGTAAGTGGTTTCAGGTAATGCCTTCCATTTGCAAAACATCAACATGGCGCCGGCCAAATTGTTTATCTCAAGATCTCAAAATGGAAGGTCAGATTCCACAGAAACACAGACAGAGTCAAACGGAGCTCATCGACTTAATCAGCATTGTGTGAACACATTTACCAATAATTTGAATGCAACAGACATTTATTTTGTGTTTCATATAAGAGTTTTAATATGAAAAGAGAGAGAATCATTCATTGTGGCATGAATGGCACACTGGGATCCACTGTACTGAAGATGCCCAGGGTCCCGATTACTCCTTGTCTGGCCACAGCTATGCAACCATGTCTGTTTGCTTCAGTAAATAACACACAAGCTTGACATCCTTTGCTCAAGACACCATGCTCGCTCCCAGTTGACACATTCCTATCTTCTCCCCCCTCCCCCTCTGTGCTCACTGGCATTTCATCAGAATCACAGCAAATACATAAAACACTCAAACTAATTAATGGTTATGGAAGACTGTGGGGTAATGAAAAGTATATAGATGGTGTAGGAGTGCTAAAACCCATTTAATTTCATTTCAGAGACAGGGAATTAATTAGAGGTTTGGAAAGCCAGCCAAAAAGGAGCAGATTTATAAAAACAGGGAATTCAGCCAGTCATCCCTCACTCATTAGAGTGTGACAGTGGCTGGCATGTATGGGAAGTCCTCCAACAATGGGGTGAGACATGCATTTCTCAGGTGGGTGTCGCACACAATACCTCTTTGATAAGTAGTATAAACATGGATGCATTAAGTTTATAATGCTTATTAGGGCCTTTCTTTACAGAGGGCACCATCCTGCACCACTGTGCTTTTATTAAAGCCTGAATGGACAAGCCAGCCAGAGTGAGATTTTGGTGTTTTGAAGGGGAAGGTAGATATCAATAATACATACAGTATATGTTTGCTTTCATTAGCATTCCCTTCTCTTATCTCTGCACCACATGAACATAAGGGGAGTTTAAATTGAAGGGTTGTAGTGGCAGCACCATTTACTTAAAAAAAGCTACATCAATCTTTGCAGTTTATTTATTTTTTGACACTGGCCACTGCAAATCCTGCCGAGGACCCATTATCACCAGGTTTTTGAGACTATTCTAGGCTGCCATGTAGTGGATATGTACCACTTAAGACTTGACAAGTGCAGGGTTACTTTGAGAGACTTTCTGAAATTTCTTCAGCACTTTGAGACAAGTGCTGACAGCCCTTTTCCATGAGAGGAGTGAAAGTGACACTGTTCTTGAAATGGAAGGGTGGTGAGAAAATAAAGGAGGTAAGAGAGACAAAAAGAAAGGAGAGACATGAACAAGTTGAATTTGCATTTGCATTTCAACCCTTTGAGAGCTGATGACTTCAGCGCGGATTAGGTACTGTGTTTGTTATCACCACTCTGTTCTCTGATTGAGAGGAGGACACTAGAAACTCAAATGAGTGTCTATGAGATGAAGTAAAGGAAATATTGTGTGAAAAAACAACATAATAGCAATAATGATATTTCAAAATAAATAATAGTTTTGATATGGAATGATAAATAGTTTACAGTAAAAAAATAGGATGCAAAATTAATCTTTAAGTAAGAACTTACAGAAATATTAATAATTATGACTTTATATTAAGTGGATTGCAACATGAAATTTATTGGGGGGCTGAAAGTGGCCCACAGCCTACAAGTTTGAGACAAGTCTGCTCCAAACCATAGACCTGATATGGTTTGCCAGTTGAAGCTAACCAGGAAATAAGAACATCATGAATAGCCACCAGGAACCGACTCTGGTGCTTGAGAACTCTTTTTGAATGGAGGTCTGGGCAAAGGAGCTTACTTAATGCTCTTGATTTATAACATCAGAAAACATTTTCCTGAAAAGTAATGGTCTCAGTCACAAGTGTCAGGTCTTTTTTCAAAAGCACATGATGTCAATTTTGTAAACTATTTTCCCATTCCATGGAAAATAGATGATAAAACATGACACCTGAGTGGACACAAATGACGTTAATTGCTGTAATGAAATAGGTACCTGGATTCAGATGACATCTATGAATTTTTGGTTGCAAAACCCTCCAGGTGTTAAAATTCTCAATGTTAACATCTCTTGCTCCGAACAAATTGCGCTGGGGGGCACATGCCAATTTCATACTGTGAAAATGATGGTTATTTCCAGTTGTAATTTACCTGTTTGAGACAAAGTACCTTCAGGATCTCCCTTGCTATTTATTAAATGAACCCAAGGAAGGCAGGTCCAGGTGAGGTAATCCCTTCTGAGTGAAAGATACAAGCAGCTGAATTATTGCCATGATAACTTTCCTCTGGTTCACAATGTGCTGGCTACTGGAGCTTACGTCTTGGTAATAAACCTCATGGGCTTTGGGAGAAGACACTGTGAGCTGCCCGAGCTGTGTGTGGTAACCCTTCCCTATAGCCTCCGGCAACCTAGCACACTAATGATGCAGTACCGGTTCAAATAATCCACTGAGCACACTCTTGCAGTGTTTTGTGTGTTTATGTGGTGTTTGCTCTCATGTATGCTGTGATAGAACTGAGCAGCACCAGAGGAGCACAGTGTAATTTTAAAACCCACAGTGGATGTGATTCTAATTAGTGAAGTTTTGCTTTGATGGTCACGGAAATAGCTGACTGGCATGTGAAGGAGGAGCTGACCAAGGTGTAAATAAGGAAGTCCAGATGCTGTGCAAGAGTGTCCCATGGCACTGAGTTATGAACGTAGTATAAATAGTTCATTACAGCATATGGTGGAAACCTATGGGTACAAAATGTTTTGTTAGCATTTTTATGTTTGCAATAATTGATTTTTTTCCAGATAATTACAGCTGGTACAAAAAAAAAATATCTGTTATAATGTATTGTGAATGGACAAATAAAGCACTGGGGTTGAAAAACCTGACTATCTCCCTCAGAGAGTGGATCAGAAATGTGGAAAAAGCAATAAATTACCCCTAAGTAGAAGTTCCTAATGTATAATATGCTTTGAATGAAGCTACTAAGATGTAATCTCCTGCCCTCCAATTGGAGGAAATTATCTTTTATTTTTCATGCATTTTAATCATTTAATGCTGTTTATTACCCTTTAAGTGCTGAGCTCCAGTCTCATTATCAGTACTGTAGAGACAGCCAGCAGTAAAAGTCAGACCTGCAAGTGCTTTGCCAAAAAATTCCTGCCTCTACAAAATCAGTCTCTTTGAAATTCAACAAAATTGTACAGCTTTGGCCTTTGCATACTTTACCTACTATAAAGGTGTAGGAGGCAGAAAGCATTTAAGAAGAAAACGTAAATTTTGTCAAAGATAAGGACTGTGAGGAAATTAAGGTGATGCATGAGGCTTTGGTCATTTCTTATATTAATTTCCATTGATGACATTCTGAATCCTACTTTAAAAAAAAAAAATATATATATATATATATCTGATGCTTCCCCAATGATTATGTCTTCAAATTATTAATTAACCAATTATCTTTTCGATGAAGCAACTAATCCTACTTTATTTTCAAAAATAAATCTAATGAATAACTTACTGACTAGCAATAATTGTCAAATTACTTGATTAAAATAACTCAGCAAGTAACTCCTTTTAAAGAGCCACAACAAACTCAGCCATACCCCTTTAACATCTTTAAGGTTAAGCGCTATCTATCACAGCTGTTACCATGGTGGCTAGTGCCAATTTGACAATTTAAGTCATTCAATATCATACAAATGAATTATTGATGTGCTCCAACACACAAACTACAGCTTTTGTTTAGTGGAGGAGAGCAATGGGGTAAGTCTGTCCCTTTAAGGAGGATGCAGTGTGGGCTTGGTAAAAAAAAAACATATGTTCTCCAACTTTGACAGCAAAAGTGTACACTTATAGTTTGTCAGTAGAGCACCATTTACTACTGGAGGCAGGGATTTAGTATTTAGAATGAACTACAATGGTTTATTTTCAGTATAGTGCTACCTTAAATTACTACTTAAGTTACTACTTAAATGTGTCTCACTCTTCTCTCAGTTACTCCATCATTCATATGGTATGTAAATGGGTTCCATACTGCCCTCAACACCCCCAGAGCACTGTAAGGAATTTAAAATTTGCATTAGTATAGTGTCTTTAGCTCATAATAATACAAGTCAACATGAAAATTGGGCCTCAATGTTTCTTTTATGACCTGTGTGTATTCCAGCTGAACGTATTGTTAGTCTAACCGGTATGAAAAAGAAAGAGCAGCAGAATCACCCAGGCCTCAGAGGACCTGAGGACAATACACTTATGAATGTCTGCTGACACACTCCGATGGTAAAGGTCTTCATAGCATGTCACTGCTGCTAGCAGTTTCAGTTTCCTTAATGTCAGGCTACTTTTGTGCCTTCAGCAGCAGCCTGTTCCCTCAGAGGAAAAGGTTAAGATGCTGCGTTTGAGGGTTTTGGGCAGGATGCCTCCCATGCTTCCACCACAATAAAGTCCCACTGGGAGGAGGCCACAGCTGAGAGTAGCTGACAAGGCCACTTTGCCAGTAGGTCATTGTGTAAATGTGAACCAATTAATTTTAGATGCAAGCAAACATCGCTACTGATCATGATTTCAGACAGTAATCCCTGCCACATTGTGTCTGTGGGTCAGAGCGGAAAATGTGCTGTGCCAAATGTTGCTCGGTGTCTTGCCCTCAGGTCTGTGAACTCCCAAAAGGCAGATCCTGCAAGGTGACAGGTTGTGACTAACAAATGAAGAAGCTGCTGCTTTTATTGTTTAATGAATTTGAATTCTTTGGACTATATTTAACCTATAATTGTGCCAGATAATTATGTGAATTTGTGAGGGATTTGCTTCCTATTTATCAAAAATAGCTTTAAATTTGTCCTGTCAGTTTTGGAAGATTTTATTTTCACAGGTTGATAAGTTCCCCACCCTGCTGTACTTGGACATAATGACAAAGCAGCCTTGCTTCTTTTCTGATCTTTTCAGCAAAATCACAAAGACAAAACATAAAATAGAAACATGTCTAATTAGGGAGCATGGCCGGGGAACAGAGTGCAGAAAAAAAGCCTCATGCACAGCAAACAAAACTAAAAATGAAAAACTATTTCTCAAAGAGCAACAGTCAGTTTTATTTGTTGGTTTCTGACAGTTGATAAGACTATATCTTTCTTTGTGTTGATTTGTGGCTGGAGACATAAAAACACTCATACTCTGAAACAGATTTTATCCTTGTCTTTTTCATGAGCTGTCTGGAAATAATAATATTTATGTGTTGGATTTTGTTTGCTTGTCTGAAACTGCAAAAGAAAACATACTTAATAATAATAATGTATATACCAGCATTCAGTGCAATGGCTGGTCTGTTCTCTTACAGAGACAGTTGGCAAAGTTGTTTTATTTTCTTGTTTTTTGTTTTGTTTTGTTTTTTTTCCCCCCAGAAAAAAAAAAAAAAAAAAAAAAATATATATATATATATATTATAATTTTAATAATAATATAATCTAAATGTGTGTAACTTTTCATTCCTGTGCAGAGAGGAAGTGGTTCATTTAATGTCAAGACAGACAGAGACAACAGCAACATTTCACAAGTAAAGCGAGAGGGCTGCAAACTGGTTGGCATATGACTGGAAACACAAAGAAGTGCTCACAAAGTGTCAGATGTGAAATTAAAACGCCTCTAGTCCCCACCCGCTCCTGCGATCCCGTAAACACATAGACACTTCTTTAGTCAGGTCTGATAGTATTGTTGTACAGATCCCATTTTCAGATGAAGGACAGATATAAATAATGTTGCATTGTTTCTGTCTGGGGAGACAAGACAGAGGTAGAATAATCACATCAACAACAAAATCATCAAAAAAGTGGTGATTTGAAGGTGCAGTGTGTGAAATTTTGCAACATTTATTGGTGAAGTTGCATTTTGAAGCTTACCATCTCTCACCTCACCCCTCCAGTTAGCATTAAAAATCAAGAAGGCATCACAACAATGTTAGAGTAGGGTCTGCAGGGCGATCACTTCAAAATTTGGTTGATCAATGACTGAAGAAATCTGCTTCAAAAATCAACAAAGTGGAGGCCATGTAAATAAGAGACTGAGACTGAAACAAAGTTGGCCTAGTAATACACAGCCCACATATGCAGCATACATGAACATGTATGATTTACCTGCTTGCCAAAGAGAGCAATTTGCAATTTTTTTACAAGCTGAAGCCTCAAGGTTGGAGGCAGAGATCAGAAAACTCAAACAAGCCCCTGAAGGAGGCGTCTACTGCTTGCAGCATACCCTTGGCACACATTCCCCACATCCCTCCTGCTGCTAGGATCTATACCACACATGTTGCCAAGGTAAAATTCCCTAGAACCCTGCTGACAGACCGTTCAGTACATTTTGACCTGAAACTATCTCTTTCATAACTAATTAATGCTACACTTACAGGTCTAATCTCCCACTACAGCCTGTTTTTTTTGTTTTTTTTTTCTTTTCTCTGTGTACTTTAATGTAACTTTGACAGCAGGGATCTGCTTTTTCAAATGCAGGGAGCTCTTCCACTCACCGGGGATCTATCTCTCCTACGATTAGTGAATAAAGGACTTCAAGTACAAGAAGCCAGCATGCGCGGGCCTTCGCAGTTGAAAAGACTGATCACCACACAAGTCCAACATGGTCAGTTAGGGATCAGCTGCTAATTGAAGCCGGGTATGATTTGCGATGAGACAGGAGATGATAAAGACAGGAAATCAACAGCTTAGCCGACATACTTCTGAGAGTTAAGTCACTGTTAATTCAAAGATTAAGTTGTCACTTAATAGTCAAGCTTTTATCTCTTAAAATAAATTTTTACACACTTTTAACATCGCACCTGTACACTGGCTGCCTGTCAGTTTCAGTTCTTGATTTTAAATATTAAAATGTTTTCCCTTAATTAACTAATTTTAATTACTAATTGCATTAATAATCACTAAGAGATTACTGACAGATATGAGAACTTAATTTTTGCAAAAACTGTAAGTTTGTGAAAACGTTTTTTTTTAAGGATAGTTATTGAATGATACCTATATAATACATATATCTATATATGTGTTATAATACATCATTAAGCTTAGATTCATGGTAGCTTGTTTTAGCTCCTTCATTTATACATTGTTTATATACAGTAAGTGTTTCTGGTTACCAGTTTATCTTGTTTAGCACATCACATCCTCCATTCTAAACAGGTCACCACATGCTCCCACTACAAAGATTATAAGAAAGTTAATGTCATGTAGATAAACAGAGTTTTATTCTATTGCACAGTAGGTTGTGTACTTAAAATTGCCCTCTTTTCTACAACAGGTTATCTCTTCTACCTTTTGTTGCTGAAAATAATTGCAGTTTAGACAACAATTTCCTAGGTTGTAAGAGTTGAGGTGAAAAATTGTGTTGTATGAAAGCTGTTTGTTGCCACTAAGCAGCAGTTTGAACAAAATAAAAACATCACTGTTAAATAAAAACAGGTAGTGATGCCTATGCATCACTGTTGGGGATTCCATCTAAGTTGTATGACAGAAGTAGCTTTTATATGGTCAGTTTTGCATGTGTTTCTAGTAGTAAAAGATCAGGGAGATACAGTGAGTCATTTTGCTCACTCTTGAAACTGTTATCAATTAGCTTTGTCCAAAATACACATATTTTTTTTTTCAGCTGAGTGGTTCACTTTGATTGCTATCATTGTCAACATTGTCCATCACAAGAAAGGTCCACAAATATAATTAAAAAGCTCCAAACAACACAACCACAAAGAATCAGTACAAAAATATGCACATTTTATCAAAGTCGTCCAGTGATTATTAGCTTTACATCTTTAGCTTAGCTGAAAACACTTGGTGCAACTACTGGATTTGGCATTATAACATTTACAAGGGGTTGACAAGTGTAACCTTTGTCCCTGTCCCCGAATGAATGGATGTATTTGTGGTCGACCAGGAACTGTCGCTGTCCATGGTGCTGACTGGGTTGCAGATGGGCCAAACAGCAGTTATTTTTTTTATTTTTTATTAAATTATGTTAAATATGTTTTTCAGCGGTTTTGTGTTATGAGTTGTTCATATAATCTTGATGATATGTAAACCCAAAATATGGCATACATGTTTTAAATCCATACTTAGAATTACATGGACTTAATTATGCCCATGGAAATGCCTTTTTTCTTTTCAAAACTGGCTTGCAAGGTAGGAGGCCCATCTGGCATGATGGGACACCCTTGTCATTGAAGAGAGGACACAGCATGGACAAGCTCAAGGAGCATGGCGACAGATGCCAAATAAAAAAAACAAAAAAACACAACTAAAGTACAACACAACAAAAGAAGAGAACATACATGGACAGAAGCTACAGCTGGCACCTGAGGGTGGCATATCCTTGACATGCACTCACCTTTTCTCTTGATGAGGCAGTGATAGACAACAGTGTGAAAGCGAATGAGAGGGATGTGTATTTTTTCTGTTTGTGTGTGGTAGACTTTTCCGCTGCCTCAGCTCCTCGGCGGTGTCTATCTGTCGCCGAGGGGCCCCGGCCCTGGCCCCGAATCAGCTGCCGAGCTATGTACACTCAGCACTTCCCATAGCTGCTGGTAAATTAGTCCCAGCAATATGCCATCACTTCTCCTCTCACACCCCACTCTCCTGTGTGCTATTGTTCATGCCCTTGAGGGAGAGTAACTGTGTGTATAGGCATCCTGGCGATTGTGTGTGTTTGTGCGCACTCAACTGTTACAAATGTGTCTATAGTTCAGTGTTTAAAGGCCTTCATTTATACTCTGTTTTTATGGGCATGAGTCAGAATCTCTGAGATATATTACAAATCTGTATTCTGTAACTTAAAAGCATCAAAACTGAATAAGTGCTGGAAACCTTTTTGTTTTAAATGTCATTGCGAGCTTTCATGGTTATGGTATTTTAAATGCTAAATGAAGTGGAAACTATTACAATCAATAATGTTTCATGATACATATCAAACAGGTGAATCACATTTTTCTTCTTAGAACATATATTTTTAGGTTTTATTTTTTATTTGGTTAATGCACAATGGGGGTGTTTTTTTTTTACAATACTCTCAATGGCCACTTTGTTGTTCAATTGCTTGAACAAATGCAAATATCTATTCAGCCAATGACATGGCAGCAACTCGACCTCCTAATGTTTAAATCATTTAAACAAATATATCTTTTTTTGTATTTTGTATATATATATATATACACATATATATATATATATATAATTTTTGTATTGTCGTTTGCAAATAAATGTGCTTAAATTGTCCACTAAACAAAAAGTACACTACAAGGATATGCTTTAAAATCAACACATTTCAACATGAACCTACTGGATCAAAGTATAATTATCAATAATTAATAATAATTATCTTTTCATATATAAAACAAATAATTTGTCACTTTAATAGGTATGCCTTTTTTAGATTGGTCTACTAAGTGTTTCAATAATAGTTTGACTGTAAAAAAAATATTTATAGTGTTAGCATTTAGGATCTTTCCTTAGGAAGCAGAATCTAACTGATTGCCTATTTGTGTCTCTATTTTCAAACAAGTCAACTGTTTTGTTGATTTGGAGAATTTCCAATGTATGGAGCCAAGTGCCATTCCCACAAACCACACATTTACAAAACTTTGTACTTTGCTTGCAATTGTCACAACCACAGACTTCCTGCAACATCGCAATGGTGAACAGAGGTAAGCTTTTAGTATAATAGTATTGCACTGCACAAATATATCTTCACTAAAATTAAACTACATATTTCTTTTCAAGGTAACAAAAGTACTTCAACAAGAAATCTGATGGCTATTGTATCACAGTGGTAGAGGAAAAATAAACCACCACCCAAGTCAAGGCAAGGTTGTCACAAGAAGAAGGTAGTTTCTAAAGTGAATGCTACACTTTAGGCTTGTAATTAAATGATGACCATAACAGAACTCAACTCGGAGGACAGTGCAGTCTCTGGACCGACTAACACTCATTGACAACCTCAAACATTTTCTATTTTGTACAATAAAGTGTTAATATTTTATCAAAGGATAAGCACATTTATTTGTATGATTCAACTTGCTTTAGGATTGCATGTTTGGCTTCTTGAATTTCATACTGCAACTACTGTTCATAACATACAGTATTATCCTATAACTTGTGGTAATCATACATACATGCCTCTAAATTTTCATAATTTGCATGAGGTTCATTAAATTTTTCAATGGACAGAAGCAAAGTCTCAGAATCTCCTATCATTTGATATAAACAATTGTGATTGCTGGTACAAAGTAAGAACATGTACAAAAAGCTCAGTGTATTTACTTAATGTATTTGCTGGAAAAGTGTAAGTAAACAAAACAAAACATAACAAATGCTGGCACAATCAAAATATAGTTCATTATTTACAATTACTCGCTATAAGAGTTTTTTAATTTTTTTTTTCCTGGAGTAAGCAGTGAAGCCTAAAGCCAGTATAGATGGTGCCCGGATCAGGATAATTATGCCTTATTTTCCAAACACAGCAGCTTGGAATGACCACCCTGTTGCCTCTGAAGAGCTTGTGCTGAGAGGTGAGGAGTTATCCTGTGATTAAACAATGGAAAAGAAACCGATGTTTGGAAAGATTCCAACTACTGTTACACTATAAGTTATTCACTTTGAATAAACTACAAATTACAACTCAACACAAGCTTATCTGACATAATATGTGGCCATTATCCTTAATTTGACTCAATAAAACCACACCAATTCATACAGCACATCCTGCATAATGAGCTTGATGATCATGAACGTCCACGTCAGCAAAGACTCGGTCCACCTTTTATTTTTTTTCAGTGACAGCATAGACTGAGCGAGACATAGCTTCCATGTTGAGGTCAACCCTAAACCTGACCATTATCTCTGTGGTGAAATGCCATGTTTTCAATGAGTCCACGACTCTCAGCTAATTTATACTTCTGCATCACATCGACAGCTACAGCGAGGTTCGGCCTGAATGACGCCCAATTGGGAAGTTATACAGTAGCAGCAGATTTTCGGAAACTGTGACAAAATTTTTATTTTTAATGTGACAAAATCACTACAGCTGCTTGAGATAAGCATCATTCTTGAAAAAAGAAAAAAAATCACTGTACCTTAATGGATGACATTGTTGTTTCCTGTAGCCTGCAATTCTGCGCTGATCTGAGGTTGCAGTGTCTGAGCTGTATTCACAACAGTGCAATTACACTCAGAAACCAGAGGGGCGCTTGTGAGTTGAAAATCTAACATGCTGCCCTGTATTGCTTTAAAGGGACCCACAATCTGGGCTGTGATGGTACAGACTCACCCAGTGGGTGGTGGAATTAATGAGGCTACTGACTCCCAAAGCACATAGGGAAGGCCATCTCTTGTGTCCTCTGTGGCACTGCCAGAGCTGGACCAGCCATATCATTTAAACTACCAGCAGGTTTGAAAAAAAATAAACTCAAACATATACACTCAAAAAAAAGTGATCCTGTGATCCATGACCACCCCAGTAGTGCATCAGATCACTGAAGTGAGCTACTAGCCTGCAGCTAGAGCAGGTACATGGGTTTCTCTTCTTACCCTTGTTCAAAGCAAAAATTAGCCAGGGTTCATTTGCCCCAGCTGTGGCTCGTGGATCACTACACTTCATTTACAGGACAGATACAGTGGAAATGCAGCAGAGGACATTAGGGCACAGCAAGGCGACCAAATGGAAAATACTTTGTCTAGTATTTAACGGTACTATCCATAAACTATACATTTACCATCTGTCCTTCTTGAATTTTCAAGTGCAGATTTGCATCAACTTTTAATTTCAAATCACCCAATAGTCACATCCGAGGTCATTTTCATTTACATGATCGTAAATCATTTTGTCAAGTTATGGGGTAAAGCAGCAGTGTGTAACTTTTAAATTAAACTTTTTTTTTTATATAAAGTTGCATTCAAGTTACTGCCAAATGAGTTCACACAATGGCGATTAAACCTATCAACTCCACATGACTCTCTGTAATTCTCAGTACAGCAGTGTTTTGTTCCTGTGTTGTGCCTGGGAAATGTTTTGTTTTACACCATGACCATAGATCTAACTCCCTATTATCATGCAATTTCAAAAGTGATGCCATACTAGGACAGAAAAAGCAGTTTGCCATAGGAAGGCAACTTTGCTGGTTGCAAAAAAAAAAAAAAAAAAAAAAAAAAAATACTCTAAAGACTCGTATCAGGTTTTCTTCAACAGAACATGATGTCAATTTTGCAATTTATATTCCAGGTTTGAGGAAAATAGACAAATTATGATATGGGTGGACACCATGTGATTTACAGTGAGCACCTGCAAAGTTCCACTTTCAAATACTGACATGGCACATTATATTTCAGGACCCATGGATTAAATATGGCAAACTAAACCTAAAATGAAATATGAATCCTGACAAACCCAAACTCTTGTGCATTACGTAGCAACTCACATATAAGCCACACATGTAAGACATTGTATTGTTTTGAATCGCCAAATAAGTCATTTCCTGGAGATATTAAATGGTAAATTAATTATTACTCCACTGTAAGCATATCATTATAAACACGTTCACACAAATCTTAAATAAAAGGTTGTGAAAATTCAGGAAATATATCTGGGGAACCAAAAAAGAAACTCTTTAGAGATCTTTGGGATAAACTGGAATAGTTTATCAGTGTGGAATATAACAGTGGCATAAACTATTCCAGTTGAATAGTGGCAGAGGGGTTGGGGTGGATTGATGTCGGTGTAAGTCCTATGCTACTGGCAGTGTTTTTGGTAATTACTCACATTTCCTTGGGGGGGCAGCATAAGTCCCTCATTGGAGTTTTATAGTTCCTGTTGGGTCGGTGTCGCAAAGATGCAGCAGTTTTCCTCAGAGCTGGTTTTGTGTAGTCTCATCATCTACAGTAATAAAGGGGAATATTAATATTTTCAGTGTTGGGCATATTAAATTACAGAGCTTGTGTTTCTAGAATATCCCATCATTATTTTGTGAAAACCTCCAGTGGCTAAGAGAGTAATTGGTGAAAGCATGTCCTTTAGGGCACCAATATAGAAGCAGGTGATGTCATTTTCTATCATAAACAAACTGTGCATTCATTTTTAACATCACAATGAAAAGTTTAAATCACACAAAACTGTCCATTTCAGTTGTAAATAAGTTAAATCGTGTTACAAAGTGCTTGGTTTTCCATTTTCATGTTCTCCCTCTGTTGTACTGATCAATACTGCTCAGAGTACATGCAGTATTAAACCATGTTCAAATATGGATTGCATTGCAAAGGACAATGTGTGTGTGTGGTCGTCTTGCATTTCATTTTCACCTTCATCAGCAGGAGGGAAAAGAGTAATCTCCGAATACAAATGTCCGGCCGTTGCATAGGAAGCAAAGTGCATTGTGTCAAGACGTGGGTGTAAAAGTGATACGTGTTCCCATGCATGATTAAACAGTTTTGGAGTAATAATCGGAAAGCACACATGCTGGAATCTAAAAAGTACTCGTCCCTCTCAGCTTTCAAGACCACACATTAAAAGCGGAAATGCACCTCCTCCTTTCCCAAAAGTGCTGAGTATCCCGAGCTTGTGCTATTGATATATGGCCTGGATCAATTGCCCTGGCTGCCCAACCTCCGCTTCAATCAAACAAAAGAAGCAAGTGTTGGATGGTAATTTTCTATTGACAGTGTGGATGGACAGGTGCATGAGTGCATGTAATATGAGTTCAAAAAGAGCAACACATTTTCTGGAAAGAACAAAAGATGATGGCATGACAATCTTAGCTAAAGTACAATGAGATTCAAAAGACCAGTGTTTAAGACAGATGGTAACAAATGAAGGACTTACAACTCCAAGATCATCAGGGCACTATGGGGGCCTGGTACACTTTACGTCATTACACCCAACTTGTGAAACCAGAGGGAATTGACTGAAGACTGAATATAAAATTAGACCTACTAGAGTAGGGAACTGAAAAATGCGAAATGAGGTTGGTTTCGTAATGATGACAAATGCTGTATTCTTTTAAAACTGCCACTCTCTGTCTACAGATAAGGCACACTGCAGAGGAATCGATTTTCAGTGAAAAAAACAATCATTTTGCAAACTATTTTTAAATTTTCTTTTACCCGTGTGCCCCTGCCTGACACCACAGCGCTCCATCATCATCTCTGCTCCTCACATGTGTCATGAGCCTGCTGACAGCCAGAGCCAAGAACTCAACAGCCCCCCCACCCCGTCCCCCTTCAATTTTTGCCAATACGCCCTTTCAAATGTTCCACACTGGACCTTGAACTCAAACCTTTTTTGTGTGTCATATAGATATCATATTAAGAGTCTGTCTTTCCTTGAATGGCTCTATATTTCGTATGAATATTACAATCCAAAGGGCATTTGTGGGAATGGCTGTGTGTCGTGAACATGCTCTGGTGCCTCTAATTGCCATAGTCTTGGGAAATGTAATTTTATATTTGTATGCAGACTGTGGTGCAGCAGCTCCTCACTCACTCACTCGGAATGTACCTACAGATATCATAGGCTTTGTGGCTCCTTTTCTCATAGGTGCATAGACTGCCTTTAGGAAATCTCCATGTGCATCTCAGTTCCTTTTATTGGTCTCTATTACTGAATATTGTTCTCTCAAATCTTTTTTATTCATGTGCTACAAAGCACTAGGCTAAGTTAATACAATTTATGAGGAACCTTTAGCATTTAAAGCGCTTTGTGTCAAGAGTTATTTGCATACCACCTTTTCTTTTTTGAGCAGAATGGTCTCCTTTGCAGTAATATTAGGAACGTGCGCTGCTTACTGAAGAAATGACAGAAATGCACAGATGTTATGAACTTGGTTGATCAGTCGAGTCTTTGTTCTTGCTTCATTTGGGCTCTGTACTTGCGCCATTAACCAGTTTCATGAAGAGTGAGAAGAATCAGGGTGCACAGGGAGGCGTCTGTCTCACAATTGGACCCAGAGTTGTTTTCACAGTGGCTCGGATGGAGTTGACACCTCATTAGTGCTGCCTCGAGAATTCAGTAACTTTTCTAATTGTCAGTAATTGTCATGGAATGTGAAACACTAGAGGCAATCATTTGCGCCACTCATATGCTGACATCTTAGCCCCGGCTAAAACAACACTGCAAATTTTTTTTTTTTTGTTCATACAATGGGAAATGTCACATTTGTACATTCTGAACTGAGTGCAATGCTTTTAAGTGTCAAAATGCTGAAGCAATATTCTGAAAATGACGTAGTTCATAAATATTTCAGACAAATTTTCACCATGAGTAGGGGTGGGTGATGGCTTGTACAACAGTGTGACGGTCGCAACACAAAAACTCACAAAAAAGCAGCAGACCACAGCTTGATACCAGCTATCAGACAATTTGTTGTGTTGTTCAATAGTGTTATGAGGACATTGCTGGGGGTTTTTATGGAGAGGATGTTGTGATGCTATCTCTTTCCAACCCTAACCATGTGCCTACACTCATCCATATTTAAAACCAAGGAATGGTTACCAGCAATGCCAAACTGGCCACAGATTAGCTTTTTTTTATGCTGCAACCCATTTTTATTGAATTAGTGCCCATCGCAAATATGTAGCCATAGACACACAATGTTCCACACTGTAAATTAATATGATGTGGAAAAAATGTGGAAAAAAGTAAAGAAGCTTCAATTTCTATTAGTGCCTACTTAGGACCACGTTCCAATCAGTCCTACTTATTATATTCAATTTTTTTCATTTGCAAGTGGCCATTTTGTGCCACATTGACATAGGCATGGTGAAAATGGTGGATTAAGACACAGTCCACAAGAAGCCATCATTCTGATTAATGTCTGATGTTTTAGGACCACATCTTCATCTGTCCTATTCCCAGTGTTCATTTCCTTTATCTGCAAGTGGCCATTTTCTGCCACCATCCTGTCACTTAGGCCACTCAGTTTGAGTTTGATAATTAATTTACTTGTTGCGTGGGTTTATGGTGCTTTAAGCCTCCCTAAGCAGCCTACCACAAAGAACCCTTCAGGTGAATAATAGGGTATGAGAGATGGCGGGTGTGGTGTGAGTGGAGAATATACACAAACAAAGCAGATGGTGCATAAGGCAGAACGGAGGTGACGCACAACCGCTGTGCAATATTCAGGCAGCCTGCCGGGTGCACAGCTGCTTCCGGTGTGATAGCGGGGCAGATCTGCAATTGTGACATCAGCCCATTGACTGAAGCTCTTAGACATGATTGATAGGTATGTATCAGGGGGCAAATGAACAACAACACTGTCCCCGCACACTCGACTTTCTCGAAGGCCTTCCAAGGTGCAGAGGAAAAAAAAAAGCTACTGTTGACTTTAGAAATATAAAATATTCATATGTGCCTTCACCAGTGGGATGATAAAGCTGCCATGTGACTGTGATCCTGCAGTGGAGGCATAATGTCTGAGATATTTGTAGAGTTTGATGAGAGCAATAACAATACAGGGAGAACTGCTGGTTCGGCAGGGACAACAACAAACAGACGCCACAGCTTGCACCGTGCCATATATTTTATTTTTAATCATGCAAAGCCCCCAAGTCTAACAACCAAAACACAATGCTACATCAAGGATAATGATAATGACGCTCATGATTAAGAAAGCAAGGCGCCAGTAAAGTGCAACAGAGTTTTGCGGTGACAGAAAGCACATTTACTGTCCATATGGTAGTCTGTTGAACCCCATAATTCACAGATTTAAGCATGGTAAGGAGAAACCTGGGATGAACACTAGACACTGAACAGAGCCAGTTGGAGTAAAAACTAAGAAAGAAAACACAAAGCAAAGCTTAGAGTCATCTTAGATTAAGGAGGTAATGAACGATCTCATGGCAACATAACTCACAGTGGTTCACAGTGGTTCCCAACCCATCATCACCTACTCATACCAACACAAAGCAGATAAAACAAAAGAAAGATGAACTAAATTCAAGAAATAACATTGAAAATCTCTACAGTCAGTGATGAGGAGAGACTGGAGACTAAAAATACTAATGACTGCACAGAAATAAGCATGACAGTAATAGTAATACTGTGAAAAAATAAAGCCAATAAAAGCACGAAGTACTAAAAAATATAACAAAAACAACAGATAGTAAAAGTTGAAGTAGGTGTCAAAAGTAGAAGCTTATGAAAAAATAGCAATAAAATTGCGATGAACATCATCAAATATTATTTAATAAAATTGGTCAGATGACTACAGTTGGTTGATTAAATAATTTGTTAGGTTGTAAAACTAAATAAAAGGTTAAATTGAATAGACAAAGTAGTGCGTACCTTTTAGATATGAGCAAACGTCTATTATATTCAACCCATTGTCAGATGAGTTCACACAATGCTACCAACAGTTTTAAAAAGTAGGACTAACCTTCACTTTTAAAAATAAAATCCAATTCCAATCATTCACTGCCTGGCCAAACAAAAAAAGTCGTGACCTGGATTTGACTAAGCAAATAGCTGGGCGATTATGTTTCACCTGGCAAGTATTTATTTAACCCCAACTGATGCAATGAGTAGCTTCTCATTTCTTAAACGACCATGTGGAAAGACACATCCTGTGGTCGTGGAAAAGATGTTAGTCTGTTTGAGAAGAGTCAAATCATTGGCAAGCAGAGAAAACATTTAATGAGATTGCAGAAACTAATAAAATACTAAAACATTGCCCAATACATTATTAAAAACTGGAAGGATAGTGTGGAACCATCGTCTTTGAGGAAGAAATGTGGTCGGAAAAAAATCCTGAATGATCGTGATCGGCGATCACTTAAACGTTTGGTGAAATGAAATCGTAGAAAAACAACAGTAAAATTCAGGGCTATGTTTAATAGTCAAAGTAAGAGCATTTTCACACACATAATGTCAAGGGAACTCAATGGATTGGGACTAAACAGCTGTGCAGCCTTAAGAAAACCACTAATCAGTGAGGCCAATAGGGAAAAAAAAGCTTAAATTTACGAGGCAGCATAAAGATTGGACTCTGGCTCAATGGAGGGAGGTCATGTGGTCTGATGAGTCTAGATTTACCCTGTTCCAGAGTGATCATCAGGGTAAGAAGAGATACAGATGAAGTGATGCACCCATCATGCCTAGTGTCTACTATACAAGCCTGTGGGGGCAGTGCAATGATCTGGGGTTGCTGCAGTTATTCAGGTCTAGGTTCAGCAACATGTGCCCAAAGAAGAAGCTGACTACCTGAATATACTGAATGACCAGGTTATTCCATCAATGGATTTTTTCTTCCCTGATGGCACGGGCATATTCCAAGATGCCAATGTCAGGATTTATATTGTGAAAGAGTGGTTCAGGGAGCATGAGACATTATTTTCACACATGGACTGGCCACCAGAGATTCCAGACCTTAATCCCACTGAGAATCATTGGGATGTGCTGGAGAAAGCTTTGCGCAATGGTCCAACTCTCCTAACATCAGTACAAGATCTTGGTGAAAAATTAATGCAACACTGGAGGGAAATAAATCTTGTAACGTTGCAGGAGTTTATCGAAACAATGCCACAGCAAATCAAAGCTAAAGTCAGTCAGACGAAATATTAGAGGTGGCGACTTTTTTTTTTTTTTTTTTTGGCCAGGCAGTGTATATCAATGATATACAGTAATCAAGCCTTGGCAGCAAAAGCTGCAGTACAATCAACGAGTGATTAGTTCACCCAGACACTGAAATAGCATGTCACAAATTAGAGGTGGCGATGAGCTGCGCTAAAATGTGCCGAAGAGTGGGAAAAGCAGGGGCAGATGGCAGAGGCTTCGTCATTGGCCTGCTCTGTGAAACACCAAATGGCTTCACAAGAGCAGTATCAGCCCTCATCCCATATGACCAATTATCAGGCTTTCACCTTGGCCTGGTGGTGGCAATGGCACTGACGTTGGGTGGAAAGGGGAGAGGCAGGGGCCACCAAAAAGGGCCCCTGTTACAGAAGCGAACTCCTCTCTTCCCACTGTTGAAAATCTTTTCTCTAGTTACCCATTATACACTGAGTCCCTGTGAAAAAGGATTACACAGAGGGCAGATAAATATGCTATTAATGTGCGAAAATGGTAAGAGGTTGTTTGTAACGGGTGCAGTCAGTAGATGACTTTTTGATGCACATACGTTCAACCACCCTTTGAATTTGTCAATTACACCTCCATTGTGTTTGCCCATTGTTAAGCTCTTGCATGCCACACACAGCCAATTTCTGGCTGAGCTCGACAGGGAATCCCATCTTCAAAAGGCGACGGAGGAAACTGTTTATTGGATTCGAGAACCCAGGCCGGGGAGATAAAGTGAATTCACCCCGTTGTGTCATCTTCCAGATGAGAAAGCAAGTGTCAAAAGCAAGTTGTTTGATTTAGAGGAAAGCAAAGCACAACTAAAGATTAATGGTGTTAAATTGGTGGGATGTGTAAATGCCCCGAGGCTGCCCTGAAATATTAATGTCCTTATATCACTATAAGCATACTCATAGATTACTTCTGTTTATCAAGAATGATATTCATCCAAGATTGTTTTGATGTTTTAAAAAAAAAGAGAAAAAAATAAATTCTATCATTTGCTAGTTTTTGTGCACCCTCCAGTCTCCTTAAAAATACACATTATTTTAAATTGTCTGTTTTTATTTTAATGATTAGTTGTTAAATAACATAGTTGACTAGTTGACAACCTTAAAGCAGTTTCACAAACCTATTTAAACTTTACAAATTCTTTGAACCAGCTTCAAGCGATAACATTAGTCACCAAAGATTAAATTGTGCGTCAGCCAGCAACAGAGTGACACACATGATTTCCCTCCTAACTTCTGTTCCTAGTTAGATGTTTTGACAGCAGTACACTGCTCCACCTGGCTTGAATAGTGTGCTGCCACCTTTGGGAAGCGAGTTGAGCGTTTGCCAACGTCTCAATCGGTCAAGCTGCCATTAGTCTCGAGAAAAGTTGCACGCTGCCAAATGCATCACTGCCAAGACATTTTTCTGTGTATGCACAAGAATCTCATTCACTTAGCCTTTCCTCCCTCCCTCCCTCCCTCTCCCCCTGCCATCCTCCTCACCACCTGCCTTGCATCCTCCAAGATGAAGCGTGAAGTTTCTCACTTTTGTCACCAAGGCCGTGGAAGTGTGTGTGTATGTGTGAGTGAGAGAGAGAGATATAGCTTTTTGCATGTAACTGTAGCCAGTGTCAGAGACGTGTGGGGCCGTCAAGTCTGCTGGACCCCGGTTTTCGCCCCATCAGTGGCCCTGTCACTGTGCTGAAGTCGGGTCCATCTGCTGAGCGTCTGTGTTCCCTCCTTTTTCACCCACACACGGACATGTCGCTATGCCACAAGTTCAGCTAAAGCACAAACCAAACGCAGCACATCTGGTGTTCTACAGATGGACGTCTTTAGTTCAAGAATAGGTTACAACTTCCTGGAGTTGCTATGTGACTTTACCAAAGAAGTTATATGTAAAAGATATGTATAGCATATACAGTGTTTAATTAAAAGGGTTTATTATGGTCTGACATTTTGGGGCAGTGACAATGTAGAACAAACCAACAAGTGATTTGTGAAATGGCAGACACAATTGCAGTTTTGTCATTTATTTCAGCTAAAGAGAGGAATAATTCAAATATCAAGACGTGGACTGGCTCACTATCTCATAGTTAAATAAAGGTTTCATGTTTTCATGTTAAATCAAGAATTTCTCTGGCACGCTATCATATCATATTATTTAAAAAAAAAAAAAAACTATAAATGCTCTCATTAAAACACATCTTTTTTTTGCTTTAATGTGAGTAATGTCACATTACGAAATGCAGCACTTGATTCAAGGATATGTTTGTCTCAGCATGAAACATTTGAGATCATATTGAGATGCGTGGTGTTTTGTTTTGTAATAACATGATACCATTGTGTGTGTCACTATTGTGTATTGTTAGAGTTTATTGTAGTAATTTTTTTTAATTTTTTAAAAGTAATGGGGAAAAAGTCTTTCCAGTAAGGAAATGTCATAGTGGAAAAATTATAAATAAAAAAAAATCCAGCTTCCTGTCTTGCAAAAAAAACGGCTATAGTACCTTGCATTTCAATCCAACAGCCCTCTTTCTCTTCTGCGTCTTTTATTTCCCTTTAAATTAAAAATCTCTGTTTCTGGTCTGAGACGACTGTGACAGTTAATTGAATGTCTTTTATTAATCATGTTCCATTTCATAGCAGTCCCCAGGGGAAAAGATGTTACGATCTCACTGTTTTTTCTCATTACACTTCCCTCCTATATCTATTCAGCGCAGTGGTTCATGTTTATTTATTTATTTAACTGCTATGGTCTACAATGAAGGCGGTGTGAAGGCGAGAAAGCACGCTTGAGTGGAGAGATTTGCAAAGCAGTACCTGTCAATTTTGATTAGCGCTACACTGGTGCAGGTATAGGCAGACAAAGGGGGAGAGAACTCATGGGAATCTATGTTTCCTTAACACACTGAACCCTTTTGAAGAAAGCACTTTGAAAAATGGAGCGTTGCATTTATCGTGTGTGTGATCCGACTAGGAGTCATCTCCAATTCGCTTCTAACTTTGCATAAAATGGTCTAAAAAAAGCAACAAATGCTCACCTTAGATCAGTATAGATAGTGTATGAGTGTCCTTTAATGTGTTTACTGTGCATATAACAAATAACCAAAAAAAATCCCTCAAGTGACAATGTCCCATTTCTTCTCTGTTACATTTCCATTACAGGTTCTAATAATCTGGAAGTATTATTTTGGTACAAAGACTCATTTCTGTGGGAGAAGTAATGGGCACTTTTACTGCAAGGTAGGTCACATATGAGAAGAAATGGTCAGAACTAATGCAGCTAGATATCCACCCTCTTCAAGTATAAAGTAGCTATTAGGCTTGATGCATTGTAACTGAAATGACTGCAAAAACCCCACAGTGAACATAAATGTCTCTCCGAGGGACAGGAAGAGAATAGTTTGGAGATTTATTGACAGGTCCAGCAATGGGGAGGTAGGTGTTTTTGGGGGAAATATGGATTTTACAGTTGACTTTACAATTAAGTGTACAATAAAGGGTTTGTTTTCAGGACACAAGAGGAACACTTTGGTCTCTATAGTAATGAAATCGAAATAGAAGCAGTATAATGTTCAATCAAAAGTACATTCCTGTTAACAGACTATTATTAAACCAAAAACAAAACAAAAAAAAAAAAAAACAGTGGCATTGTCAAGAAAACAATCAAAAGCAAATTCAGAATGGTTCTCTTCAGTATCATAATAATGCTATGTATTATATTATGGGATTATATTATTATATTATATTATTATAGCATAGTGATGTAAGAGGAACAACATTTATGTCCTGTTTACATGGATTACCAACTAAAAACTGTCACTAAACAACTCCAATTACTGTTGGATTATAATTTGATGAACTGCACAATCTAAACTAACATAACTGTCAAGTCAAGTCTTGACTACGGATGAAGTGTACTCTTTTCTGACCCTTGACCCCATATAGGCTCATCTGACCCTCAGTGATAAGAGGTGTATCCAAATTACTTGTCCTATTACTCTAAATGGAATTTTGTTCCCTCAGAAATGTTTTGTTTGAGTGGTAATCCAATTAGAATCTAGTGGATTATAGTAAACATTTATGTGATAGACAGATTCTAGTTACACTGTTTTTAACATCATAGTTTCACAAATTAGTTTTTATTAATGATACGTGAAATATTGATCAGCAAATAACAGCAAATACACTGGCACATTCTTGTTCAATTCATCAGTCGGCAGATCTTTATATTCACAAATGTCTAAATATTAAGGAGGAAAACCTCCTTAATATTTAGGGCTGTCAAATTAAAGTGTTTTTCTCCCTCAGGTGAACACTATTCCACTATAAACTGTTTAAAAAGATGCCATAAAAATCATGTCAGAACTGCTTTTTTTGTATTTATCTTTATGTATTATATCAATGCTTCCTTTATATGTTTGTGTGCACACACTGTACCAAGGTGTTTACTATTAATACTGCATATTGTTATATTATTAGGATTATGTATTCTTATTATTTATTTGTAAATTGAATAGTTTTGTAATCAATGTACATGTTGTCTTGTGTTTAGTTCAACGGTTAAAATAAGTCTAACGGACTTTGATCCTTTTCCTGGACTATTTTTTTTAATTTATAGTTTTGAACTATAATTGATTTGATTTGATTTATTTTGCCTAATAGAACACATATCGATGGGAAGATTTAAAAGAGATTCAGAAAGACTGTTTTCATATAAATACAGTAGGGTAAAAAAGTATAAAGGTCAGTCTCAAAGCACTGAGGTCTGAATAAATATCACTCAACAGCAGTATTTGACTAAAATATTTGGTTACATTCCAGCTCTGCAAGTGAACCACAAATAAAACTGCAAAAAATATCACTATGGTGTAAAAGAGGCTATTGTACAATATATATTATTTATTTATTTATTTATTTTTAATCATTGATCAGACTTTAACTACTGTAGCAAATATGGTCAAAGTTATTTTCTTTGGCTTATTCACAGATAAATTATAGATCAATTAAGCTTGGCAGAGAGTCAAAGTCTATATTTTTTTTCCTTAAATGAGGTGGCAGCTTGTTGTGTCCTTGGCTCGTGGTTAATGAACTGCAAGATGGTGATCAGTGCCCTGTTGCAGTAAAAATATCTTATTTTACATACAGTGAGCTTCTGTAGGTTAAATATTGTTTTCTTCTCCTATAGAAAATCTTTGATTGGTGTTATATAATTCTGGAGCTGAGATTACACTTAAGCCCGCAATTTTATATATTTTATTTTTTTTTATGTTTAGTATGTTCATTATTAGTTGAACATATTAACAGTACAAGATTCCAGTCCACGGCAGCCGTGGTTCTTTGTTTAACTTAATATACAAGCACAATCTAATAATCTTTTAGTAGAAGTGGCAATATTTTTGAGATAATGAGTTGGTGGACCTCTAACACCAGCTGTTAGACTCTGGTTCACAAAGGACTTTTGGGAAGACTTCCCAAGGTAATCCGACTTAAAGTTAAAGTTATACTGTAGACTTTGATCATCAAGAACAAAAAGGGAACAGGACAGGTGGAGGAAACGGGGGATGTGGCATTGTTGCATGATTTCCCTTCAATTAGATTTTCTTGTAATTGAACCCCTGGGGAAAGCACTGATCGTCACAATAAAGTGCGGCATTACCTCAAACCGGATTTAGTGGCAACGTGATCCACCGCTGCTCTAGGTGAGACATTTAATTAAGTCCCATTGCTTTTGCAGAGCAGCCATATAACTGAATTAACAGTGCAGAGACCCACTAGGCATGTGTTCGCTCACTTTATTCACTGTTCTCGTTCACAGTAATCCCTTTCTCCACCAAGTAATAACAACATTGCGATTTGCAAGCATTTTGGGAGAGTCACAAAGACATTGAGGCATTTACTACAAGATAAACTGTAAGCACAGCTCCTTTAAGCCTTGTTTCTACCAAGCAATGCAGCTTGGTCATAGTGAGCTGAATAGTGCAGTGCAGCTCACTATGGTGCAATTTGAAACAGTACACCTTGATCAGCTATGTAAAGGGCATGGCATCATACAAGTGTGACAAACTGTACCCAGCCAATAAAGTCCATGGAGAGGAATGTAGCAGTCACTGTTACACAGTGGCTATGAAATCACCTTCATTCTCAGTTGCAATATGCCATATACTCAATGTGTATCTCCGATAGACTTTATAACAAAAGGGATGTTTGTTTCGGTTGCAAACAAACTCCCATTGTGAAGTCTTGAGATTCACCTGCAACTAGGCATCTATCGGACAATAAAGCTGTAATTCACACTGGTGTCCACTCATAGGTGCCATAATTTATTATTTATTCTGCTCTAAATTGTAACATAATTTGCAAAATTGACACCTGCTATTCAAGAAGCCCAGTAATTTGGGACCCACTCCATTAACCCCCCCAGGAAAAAGTTTTGCTTATTCACATAATGTGATAAATGGAAGCTCAATTTCCCAAAGACTTATATTCAAACTGAGTTCTTCATGCAACTAGCGGAGTCACCCCCTGGTGTCTAACTGCCACTTCTGTCCTCCCTTCCTGAGTTTCATTTTTTAAAATAGAAGCTTAAGTCTATTTTTTATGTCACATGGAAGTGAGGATTCTCAGTTGACAGTTCATTTCAATTTATAGTAAACTGAGGGTCTGCATCACTCTAGCATTTGACACATATTTCACCATTCTAGTTGCTGTGATTGCATCACATCACCCTGGAACACCAGCCAAGGATTCCAGGACCTCAGCCTGCAGGAGTCTCAGTCTGATAGATCTACCCAAACATCCACCTATCTATCTCTCATTACATTTACATGTATAATAGGTTTTTAGATTTCACAATAATGCTTTTGTATCAAACATAAATGATAAGGTTGAGAATAACTATTACATTTATAGCTGAAGTTATATACATGCAAACAAACTGATCCTAAAGTCAAAATTGCTAAGATAAATCAAATAATATGGCTTCACATATGTGTAGAAATTCCCATCTCTGTAATAATATTGAAAACAAATATTTAGGTCTTTGCTTAGTGCTTTACAAAACCATTTCACAATGATGCTCTTGATCCATGAATTTGTACCACAGACATCTGTTTGATTACTGTCAGCTCACGGCTGCTTCTTCTCTAGAGCAGTAAATACACTAACAGAGGAGAATTACTGTAAATTAAAGTCAGTGGTACAATTAACAAAGCTAATAAGCTTCTGTATAATAGCCTTTTCCATTCTGCACTGCCCTGGTCTATGGTTAATTAAAATTTGGCACTGGTGATTCAGCTTCATATCGCTAAATGGTACAAATTCTTAGGTCAAAGTTCGTCAGAGTAGATGCAGAAGATTTACTTTAACTCAGGTCAGCAAACCTAAAACACCACTTTACAGTACATGTAATATCATCATGCTTACAAATGTAAATCCACATTTTAACAAAGTCAACATTAAAGCCCCTTATACTGCAACAAGCAGGTATGCCTGTGCAACATGGGTGAACCCACAAAAAAAAAGGCAGTTAACACCAATTCCATTGCCAGTGTTTCTTTTGCCCTGGGGTCTGCATGAAATTGAGTCTAAGGCAGAAGAAAACATGAACACAATGGAGCTCAGTGACAATGTAGTTACAGTTGATTATATTTGTATCTTTTACTGTGGTCCCTCATTCACTCATTCATTATATATATATGGCATGTGCCAAGAAAAATGAAAAAGGGGGGAAAAACAGTTAAGAATATTCTTGGAATTCTACCAGCAATATTACATAGAACATCAAACCATTTTAGCAGCTGTAATTATAACAGGTGAAGGGCAGATTCTCTCTCTGTCTCTGTCCATCTGAGTAAACATAAATCATTTGATGTTTTGGATATCAGAGATAAGTCATAAACATATTGGCGGTGTGTATGGCGGAGACGTGCGATTAGGAAACAGCAAGTCATGCAACACAGCAGCGACACACACACACACACACACTGCACATCCATTGTGATCCAGTTAAAGAGATTAACATGCATTATAGCCAAATTTGTGTCTTCACCCTGGTCTTGTGCTCCTACTTGTACTATTCGTACAAGTATAGTGATGCACTATTCGCTTCATCACTTTTGACTAGCTGAAGGAAAAAAAAAAGAAAACAAACAAAAAACATTCACTTCAGTGTGCCATGAGACAGCATCTGTCATATGTAGCCCTCAGGCTTACTCTGACTGAGCATGTAGGGTCAATGGATCTAAACTGACCTAAATCTCACAGGGCAGCACAGGCTCACAGTCACTGCAGCATCCGGGAAGACAGACGTAAGTCAGGAATGAGATTATTTTTCTTCTATTTCAGGCGAGGGTGCAGCCTCTTGCTCACTCGCCTGTCATATACAGATAGACAGATGAGACAGGAGAAGTTAATGTCAGCAAAGGCACACAAGCGGTTAGACCACAACAGGCACGGAAGTATAATATATACATGAGTGCAGACAGAATAACCCAACATAGACTATCAAGGCCAATATGCTATCGACCAACTATTTTTCCTCCTGTTACATTTGTTCTCACAAAACATCTATTCAAAGCTATTTTCCATTTATACACTTTCACTGATCTCCAGAGAAAAGCCATTTGTGTGGGGAGAGGCTTTGTGGCCACTGAGTCACCCATTCAATCCCCTCTAACAGAAGCCAAAGCTCTAAAGATCCTCTGACCAGTGAGTAGAACTGACCAGATCCCTGGAAAAAAGAGGGAACTTTTGAGCCTTACTCTGCATTACCTGTGGAGTCTCCTAACCGCTGAATGTACCCTCTCTAAAGATTTAACAAGACCCGGGGGGCAACATCTCATTTATTGGATGTGGATTGAATAGAGTTTCCTCTGGCTAATCCCTGGCCAAATACACTATGTCCAGATAATCTAGATTTCTAGTGAAGTAGAACTTGGTTCTGGACAGTTGTGTGGAATCATTAGATGTCAATTATATATATATATACACACCACTGAAATGTGTTATTTATGTTATGTGAATGGGCACTGGATTTCCTATTAGTCTGGCACATAGCTTCAGGGTATGGAGGACATGTAGGGAAAAAAGAAAAGTTGTTGCTCTGACTTTTTTCTGACACGCAGCTAAAGCAAAAGGTGCAAAACAAGGTACTTATTTATTTATTTTTATTTTTTTACATAATATAGTAAGTTCTGATCTAGCTGCTAACTTTTTTATGTCCCATGTAGTAGCAGGCAGGCAGCACCCAGAGCTCAACTGTGCACTTGCAGAAGTGTTTATAACTCATCTTCCACTGAAGAAGCAGCAAGTTCACCTGTAATTCAATACATTTTGAGATAAATCTGTTTTATTAGCAGAGTCAGGAATCATCCTTCCTGGAACATCAATGATGGGATTTGATCACAATCAGAACCAACCTAAGACTGGGCAGTCACTGTTATACTTTCACTGGTATATTAAAATTGCTGCTACTAAAGTCAAACAAAAAGTGGTGGCATGATAAATGATAAGTGGAGATTTTCACATTTTCACTAGACAAGCCAACTACATGCACACTTGCAATCATTTTCAGAAACTTCCCTACAGTGACACATGGGCCATGCAGACTTAATAACGACAACGAAATGGCCTCCTGTCAACCTGAGTTGCAGCATATAAAGTAGCAACTGCTATTTACCCTTATTGACATTCACCACATTCACTCCACAGTTTAAAGAAAGACTGGGGCATCGCCCTTGAGTATAACACTTGAATAAAAATTATAGAACTCCCTGCTATTAAGACATCTTCACGCTCAGTATACAAGATGTGATCAGTCTGTAATAGATGCATTATTTATGACCAGTCATGCTTTAAAAGTCAGCTATAAACAAGTGACTGAACTGGCAACAGCAGTCAAAAGGGAAACAGACAAGCCATGGCTGTGTTGCATTAAGGCATCTCCTTGATGCCCTCTCTATTACTGCGAAGTCTATAAAGACCCAGTTAATCACATAATAACACCCTGTGGAATTATATCACCCTCATTACATCAGACAGTTAAAGCTAGAAACTGGATTTTTGTAGAAAATGACAAGCCCACACATCAGCTTCCAGCTCAAGAAAAAGTTGCAAGTGGCAACGGAGTGGTTTACGTAGAAACATTACATTTGGGTAACAGACTTAATGTCTGCATGACACAGTGTGGTCATGTGTGACAGAGAAGTGTGCAAACACTCATCACAAGGTACACTGATTGTTATGTTTAATGTGTCATTTTCATTTTCCCCGACGTCAAATAATAATAATAATAATAATAATAATAATAATAATAATAATTGGAATTTCTTTTCCGCTGCAACACTAATAGCTCGTCTGGAAGTTGATTTCTTTTTCTTTCTTTCTTTCTTTCTTTCTTTCTTTGTTTTTTTTCAAAAAAGGAAAGTGGGAGGAAAGCATGAGAGTGTGACCAGGATCCAGAATTAATTGGACATATATACACAAGGTTTGTGATGGAAATGGGTCAAACATATCTGGAAAGAGCATGTGTCACAGAAGATATTGAGTGGTGCCAGTCAATCAGAATATCCATGGCAACTTCCTACTCTTGTGAACTTGAAGCTGAGATGCCTTCAGATATTAAATTAATTTATTTCAGTTACAACACTGCAGGTTGGCATGTTGAGTTGTACATTTGAATGTGTTTTGTGTTAATATTTGTGTAGTGGTCTGGACCATCTGAAATATGCTGTTGTTGATGTTAGCCTCGTGGCCTTGAGGTTTACCGATTAATTGGCAAGGCCAATTAAGGGTCCTTTCACATGCAGCATCTTATGCACACAGGAACACTTTCTTTGTGCTGATGCATGCCTAAACAATAATTATGCCATTGTGATGTGCCTTCGTTTGTGCATCTGTTGTGTCACACAATTTTTAAGCTTTTAGTGATGCATGAAGACAGCACATCTTTTGATGTTTAGGCCAAATAATTAGGTTAACATGGTCTGGTCTGGGCCCATTCTCTTTTTTGTGGAGGTTTTCCTCACTTGATGTGAAGGTCTAAGGAAAGAGGGTGTTACTTGCTGTACAGAGTGTGAAGGCAAATAGTTTTTTGTGATGTTGGGTTTTTTTAAATAAAATTGACTTCAAGAAACAGGTGAGAGAAAACTACTGCTAATAAACGACAATATTTTCTCCTTTTTTGGTTGAATTTAATACTTAATTCCTCCTTCCTCACTCCTTTGTTGCTACACCAATACCTCGACTATATATGTGTCTATGAGTGTCAGAATTGTCAGACAATGATAACACCTCTGAGACGAGAAAGAGGAAGTGAGAAAGATATAGGTGGTTGCAGGGAATAGAGGAGGCACACAGGAATATAACCTTTTTTTATGCTCTTAGGAAAGGAAAATTTTAGAGACACCTCTTCTTAGATCTTGTTATCAAAGGCTGTAAATTAAAGGATTTGCTGCTGGCTGATGTGGCTGAGTCAGAGTCCAAATGATGTGGGATGATTGTTGATAGTTCAGATTATTTATTTGTCAGGAATTAAACTTAAAAATCTAACACATATGCACTTTTCTTTTGTGAAGCACCCAAATGCTGTTAAACAGCAGACGCAGGCCTGTTACTGATCATTAAGTAAAACAACATCCGGTTGATCAAGTAAATGAGACACATTTCGTCACACTACATATTTAAACAACATGGAACAGTGTCTCAGTTGGTTTTAACACAACAAACAGTGATACTTTAAATCCACATCCTCAAAGCCTTTTTTCCATGGATCTGTAAAGCTCCTTTTAGCTGCACCTTGACATAGTGAGTTGTCAACATAAGCGTCCTGACTTCTGCCGCACAGGGCAAGGCAGGACCAATTTGTGACTTTTATTTAAATTTTTGTTTCTTCACCTCAGCTAAACTGTTGTGGACTAAAGTGACTCAGCAGCCCATTTTCAGTTGAAGGACACAGCATACAAATAATGTTCATTTCTGTTCAGGAAGAACTCCACATCCCAAAAACAGGATAAAGAGGAATTATTAATGTGGTCAAAATTCAAAAAAGACCTTGTCAGAATTTTTCTTAACAACAACTTCATGGTCTCTGTTTTTGTTTTTTTGGTCACAAAAACCACACCTTGAAAACTCAATGTGGAAAATTGAGGATGGTGGTCTAATATGAACACAGATAGACTCTGAAGGGCCAGATATATTCAGGTAATGGATTTGGACATACTATATACACCCACAACACATGCATGCACTTCTGTTTACACAACATTGAGGTCTATATAAATAGTTTATGGTTCTGTCACAACACATGGAACAGCAATAAATTTTGGACTGAAGTCAAACACTCAGCATGGTAGGATGACAAAATATAAAACAAGTGAACACATAACTTTCCTCATTTCCTTTCTCTCCTTGTATTGATCTTTACATAAACTTTTTTTTTCCCTTTTTTTTTATAGTTATATATTGCACATATGGTTAGCTCTAATTATGGTATATGTTCGAGGGACACACAAATAAAGTAAGAGAGGTTGAGATGGTTTGGTCAGGTGCAGAGGATTATTATATTGGACAAAGTATGTGAAGATGGAGCTGCTGGACAGGAGGAAAAGACCACAGAGAAGGTTTATGGATGTTGTTACCATATGAGGACAGTTGGTATAACAGATGAAGACACAAGACAGACGGCAAGATGGAGGCAGAAAATCTACTGTGGTGAACGATTTATTTATTTCAATCTAGTTTTCTTGTGTTTATATTTAAAATCATGGTTTTATGGAGAAAATCTAAGTCATTTCAACTGGAATAACTCTTCCACTTCATATTGTACATAGGAAATGCCACAGATATACCAAACTTTACGATGCAAGATAAATTATATAATGTGATCAAATGAGATGCTACATCCTCTTATGATAACACTTATCCCTTGGCTGCTCACTCACACTGCCCCTATGGACATTGTCAGTGTCTCTGTCACCAGTTGGATGCCCAGAACTACACACTCACATTATGGATGGCAAGGAGAATGCGGACAGAGTCATCCTGTCTGCCATCACTGCAAGGCATTTGGAAAAGTGGACACCAATTACAGCCAACGAGACTGAGCCAAACACTGCTTCAGTCCACCAGCAACCCTTCCATCCAGCTGCCCCAACCACCCCATAATCCCTTTCTCTTGGCCGTTACGTTCCCTTTGGTCATGAGCTGTAAGCTGGCCAGTTATGTGTTACAAATGGGATAAACTGCAGTGGTTGGGTGATGTGCATTTTGGTGGGTGTGCATGTGTAGTCATGGCAGCCAGGGCATGAGAGAGGAAGAAGGGTGGAGTTGTAGGTATGAGAAAAAGCTTCTCATTCTCAGAAGACTGCATAGTTAAAACTGTGGTGCTTAACTTTAAACACAAACAAATGTCAATGCAGATGATTTCACACAACGCTGATAAAGTCTATCAGCTCTTGTGGTGTTTAGATATTGTGTCACCTGGTGACATTCGCATGCTGAACAGAGGAAGTATTTAGTTTTATGTTGAAAAAAAAATGAGCATAAATGGTTTCTGAAGTGAATTGACAGGATACATTCTTCTTGTCCCTGCCCGCCCCTCTGCTGGCACAGTAGAAGCACAAACACTCCCTCAGTCAGGTCTGATTTTCAGTATTCAGACGAAGGATGCAGCATAGACATTATATCATCAATGCTCATGAAGATCAAACAGAGGGAGACTAAGAATATTAAAAAAAAAACACTGTGCCTTTACAAGAATATTTGAGTTAGCTCACCAAGATTGCAGTAAATCAGTCAATCAAACTTAGAGTATAAATTGTAGCACAATAAAATCACCACCTCCTCCCCAACTGAGATGAACACTTCACCTTCTGGAGTACTGTTCTCAGACGTACTGAACCTCAAGACCTCATCAGCTTTGTTTGTTTATCCACAAGGTTTCATTTACTCCTTTGGTCCTGACACACTTGGCAGGTGGAGGGGGGGCGTGAAAAAAGATTGGTGCTGGTGCACACTGCTGCGCAGCTCTGCCAGTCCCTGCCTTGGAAGCACATGGCGGAACTGCAGGCGCACTGGGCCACCATATTGACCTGGCACTGACTGACACATGTCAGGGGAGGGAGGTGTGAGGAAGAGAGGGAAGAAGAGGTCACCGATCTGCTCGCCTCTGTCATCAAATGCACACCCCCTCCTCCGTTGCTACCCCATCAGATGGACAGGAAACATCTGCTACAGTGCCCCCCTACAACCCACAACCCCCTTAGGGTATGGCCAGCTTGAATGCCTGCCACACACACTACTGCCTGTCCAGACCTGAAGAACTAACTGAAAACAACCAGCGACCTCAAAACAGTTGCTTCCCCCCTGCAGGCAACTTATTCTGCGACAAGCAAGCTGAAGACGACCACCTGACAATTTAAATGACTGATGTCCAAACAATAAGAGCCTTGTATCTGACAAGTATATCTGTAAAATAATGATTTATTACACATGACAGAGCTGACATGCTAATTGGAGTTACTTAAGCTGTTTTATGAGATCTTGATCTGAATCACTATGGACCTTCCATCATTTTGTTAAAAACCCCTCCTTCCAGAAGTAAAGTCAAGCAAGGGCTCGATCAAACAACTGGACCGAAATATGGAATGGGTGTCTAGTTTAGGAACAGGGTTGACTGCAGGTGGATTGATCTGCTTTGCAGTGATGACAGCTTGCTCATTTCTACCAAAGTGATTCAACTCTGGATGTAGGGCTCTAATTAAGACATCCATCACACAGCAGCCAATATTCTGCAGGAGAGTTGAGGCTAAAAAAGACAGACTAAAGAAAAAAATCTTCATGTCTATACAGTTTGTGTCAGAAATCACAGATTCTGCGCTGGTTTTCTATTCGACACGTACAATTCATTCGAGTCGAATAAGTCCTTGGTGGGTCTATACCTTTGGTTGTGAAGCTCAAGCTTAATTGGATTGCCGGGCACAAAGAGAACTCTCTTGAAAGTCATCGAGAGCATCTAGGCATAAGAACTAGGAATGCATGAAGAAGTCTATTGAAAATACTGATTTAATGACAACATGCAAGGAACATGTCTGTCTTTTGGTTGTTCCTTTTTAGCCTAGACTGTAGCACACGCTGTGCTATTCTGTCAGAAGGCCCACCACTTTGATCTGCAACGACGTGTCTGTGCAACCACTTGATGGACAGACACAGTTTTGAGCAGTGACCGTTTCCCCACTATGATGCATATTACTTTGATGGATCCTGTTAAAATAACAGTGTCTCCGAAATGTAGCATGGGCAGCAGCCAAAAGCAAATGTGTTACTGATCACATCAACAATAGCTCTGTTCAGCTTATACAAGTCAAGAAAGTGGACAGTAAACCAGCGTGCACTCTTAAAATGCCTGGCTGCTGTGCAATGGTCGCATTAGTCTTATAATTAATGACAAAACAGACTAAAATGAGTCACTAAAAGGAGGAATTATGATAAACTCTGCCAGCATCAGATCAGGTGCCTACTGCAAGAGAATACTTTAACTTTAGCGCTTATTTTTAATGTCGACACAGTCTCTAAAAAAAAAAAAAAATCACATCCTATACAACTAAACTGCAATCTTTGTTTTGTAAGTATGGCAATAATCTTGAACTGGATTTTACTTTTTTCTTTCTGGTAATTTTGATCAGAATAACACTGATGATGAGTCTCTCATCCAAAGAATAGACACAAGCTTTTAAGTATCCTCATGTCCTGTTCAAATGGAAAATATCTGCCTCTCAGTTTGTTTTTCAAATAAATGCTTAACAACCTCTGTGCTTGAAATTCATTGTGATTCATGTATTGCACAGGATTCTGTACATGGCAATACCCACTTTTATTAACATGAAAGCATTCCCTAAACAACAGCTATTACCATGTGGGTTCTTTATATTTATGATGCTTATCATGACTTTTACTGGTAATCTGCTATACTTCCCACAGTTTATGATGTGTATTTTGCTACCGTAGGTGTCAGATAATTCATGACGGGACTCAAAAGACCTTTGGAAATGAGTCAGTGTTTTGATGACACTCCTCAAGTAGAATAAAGAGAAATTAATGCAAACTGTTGCATTGTGGCATGGTTGGAGATTGAAAAAGGGGTGTAATAGTGAGCTACTTAAAGAAAAAATGTACTTTAAGTTAAAGAATATACTTTTTATATGTATTATTCAGGAAGCCTCTGCTTGACACACAAAATACATATTTTGCTGCAGGGTATTTGTGTGAATGACCAGTGTGATGGCTGTTGTTCTGCCGCCAAGCTCTTGATCAGACCACAGCCCACACTAGCCTGAAGGCAAAGTTCAGTGATTTCCAATGTATTATTGAGATGGTTGCCAATGCACAGACCTATAATCGAAAGGTTTTGAGATTTGAGAAGTTCCCAGAAAGACACTGTTTTGAAAAACTGAATAAAAAATGTTGAGGAGATGGAAAGCAGTGTATAACACCTTGGTTTCCTTCTCCATCATCTAGAAATATGGAAATGAAAACAAGGATTGTGATTGAGATGTGTCTCCAACTTGGTTATCATTTTGCTATGAAATACTGAGCTGGACCAGTCTTTATACTAATTGGTAAATGACAAATTAGGCTTTGCCAAAACTTAATTGAAATAGTGGAATAAACACACCCACGGTGTTGCATTTCTGTTGTGAGATTAATTACCAAACTAGTCCACAAACATACAGAGGGGCAAAGAGTTATCATTTGTCTTCATTGCTGGAGTTGTGGGGATTTGCTCTTGGGATCAAATTAATTCATAGTGGCTATCCATGTGGTTTAATAGTGAATTGTTACACTTGACTGCTGATTAAAAACATTTTTTTTTTTTTAAGCCAACGTGCAAACAATTAATTATCTTTAACCTATTTTGAAACAAGGACAGAGAGCACAGGCTCAGTGGAAGAATGGGGGAATTTAATGGCGACAGAGCTGAAGCTGAAAAATCAAAACAACATGTCTGTTTATGGCAGAGTGCATGTGGCTGTGGTGTGGTTAAAAATGCATCATACCTATGCCACCCATCCATCTTTTTGACAATGGCAGTACAGGTCTAATTTAATCATTTCAGTATATAATGTATTTTCTTGAAAGTACTGGAAAACCAGGCTGACAGCTAAAAATAAAACAAAGTCCACCCCAAAGCCAAATGTCAGAGAGCATGTAATAATAGAAAAAAAGCACACTAATTTTTGGTCTCTCTCTTTCTTCCACTTGAGAACTAAAATGATTTTGAATCACAGAAAACTTTACCTACTAGCTCCCCATGTTCATCCCTGACCTTTTTGTGTGTCTCAAGGGTTGCTATTGTCTGGAATATTCACAGGCCATTTCAAGACAAAAGAAGCTGCTGCTAAGTGTTGCCCCTGCAGTACAACCAAAAAAAAAAAAAAATCTATTGCACTCTCATACTGTATGAACATGTGCTTACTTATCCAGTCATTTTGCTTTTTCTTGCCATGCTTTTCCATGTCAGCTGGTGTGGGAAACAGTGTTTTATGTGAGACCAAAAAGACCTGGCTTTAGCATTCTTGAAGTGTCTAATTACAAAATGTGTATTGCAGAAAGACTTTACAGTATTTAAGTACACATATGGATTTCACAAATCAGTGCTCAAGAATGACCATTTTTTTAAACAATTGTTTCATTCAAATGCTTTGTTCAAGGAGAAAAATAAACAACTTTGTTTAAAAGGTCCAGTGTATAAGATTCTGTGACATCTAATGGTGAGACTGTACAATATAACACAATAAGGACTCCTTTTGCCATAGTGTGTCATTGTATGTCAAATTGAAATAAATAAAGTCATTGTTGTAGCTGCTTTAATTTGTGGTTCCAAAACCAATGAGACTTTTCATTCTAGAATCCAGGAAAATACAATGATGACAAAAATGGCAACCATTTGTTGCAATCTGAACTCCTGTTTTGAATCCTCAAGATTCATGATTTGCCAAGCACTCTGTTGAGATTTGGCAACCAGGAGTTCAGAGACATCGCTTGCCTCCCGGTCACACCGGTGTCCACTCATATGTGTCATGCTTATGTTCTTCTAAATGGGAACATAATTTACAAAACTGATATCATGTGCTATTGAAAATGACCTATAGAGACACAGTGGTGCAAGATGGTACTCACAAAGCAAGACCCTTTTTACTAAGTTCAATAAAAAAAAAGAAAAAGTATACACTTTCACAAACATGTTTATTGCCAATATATTCAATTTCTCCCAGTACACTCTACTAAATAAAACAAAATGGGCATTTAAATGAAGAAAAGATTATGGCATATTTGTGGTCAAAGAGAAAAGTATTCGTCCCTTTACTTGTGTTGTCTTCATACAAGTCTGTAGTGCAATCTAGTCACAACCATACCATGAATTTAAACAGAGACATTCCTTAACCACAACTGCTCATGCTTGCTTACGTCATTTCAGTCACATTATCAAAGTAGGCCTACCAATGTCATCTAAGCCTCCCATGGAGGATACAGTGTGTACACACCAATGGTTTCATACCCAGTGCCCCTGCAGGTGTTTCTGTTGGTGTGCCAACAATCTGGTCCGCTTGACTGTGCGAGATTAAGGAGGCACAACAAATGCACATGGCAAAATAATCTTCTTTCATTAATGCCTGCATGTTATTTAAATTTCCTCCTGTAAAGAGGTTACATATAGAAATAATTATTGGGGCAAGCAGTGCTATACCGATCTATAAGGAAATAATTGGCTTTTAGCTGCAGAGAGAGAGAGAGAGAGAGAGAGAGAGAGAGAGAGAGAGAGAGAGAGAGAGAGAGAGAGAGAGAGAGAGAGAGAGAGAGAGAGATTTCCTCAGTTATGGAGTTGCTTGGCACGCATGCAGCACTAGCAGGGGACCGGCAGTGTGCAGAGGCTCCGATGACAGGGAGAAATAATTATGAACGGAAGCAATGTTCAAGCCAAGAAGCCAATTTGTAAATGTCTCTTGGTTGGTTCTGCTGCTGGTGTGTGTCCGCGCTCTCATGAGCGTGTCCATTTACATGTGAGTGCATCTTCTGCCCATTTGTTGTGTTTGTGTATGTGTTTGCAAGTGACCCTTGTACACTGTAACATTTGAGGACGAATGATGAATTGGACCAAAACTTAAGGACAAACATTTATCTCTGTGAAACAGCGAAATGGCAGAATCATGTGTGTGGTTTTCCTTGAAGTATTGTGTTGGCCATTTGTGAGAGACATATGCAATGATTTGACAGAAGTGACGGAAATATAACGTTATTCTGTATGACATCAAAATTCAAAAACTTTTCACAGAAGTTTTTGTTCTGGCTTGAGGTTACATTCATGTAAATTTTACAGGAAACTGATTATTCCAACACAGCACTTTAGTTTGTGTGCTCCATTTCCACAGCAAAATATGACATTAATGTCTTATCTTACTAATGGATTCAAAGTGAATTTAAAGCCAGTTGGACTACATATTTGGTACCTCACATGGTTTGATACATGCTGTACATGACAAAATGCTGACAAAAAAAAAAATGTTTTTCTCTTGTTTATTGTTAACTAATAATCAAAATAAAATTATCATTAAAAACAGCATGGGATTTCAACCCTCATGTTTAGTCACTTTAAAAACAGGATGTTAAAAGTCAGCTTTGTATTACAGAGAATGACAGTAGAATTAGTGTAAGAATCTATTACAAATTATGCTAGAATAAGATATAATTGTGGAAGGGGATGGGGTGTGGGGGATTAGGGGTGTGGGCTGAGGAGAAAATGTATGTATGTCCATATTCATCCAGTAAAAGATTACTCGCTGAAGCATTCATTAATCTGTTTTTTTTTTTTTCTTCATAATTCATTCTCTGCATATTCTCCCTTTTTAAAAAATAAATAAATACATAATTTAAACAAACCTATTAACGGGGATTAACCTCTCTGAATGAGACTTTGGTTCTCTTCCCAATTGCTTCCAAAAAGAGCCCCTTGTTCCGTCAAGTGGAATTACTTGCGAGCATTTCCAATCTCCTCGGAAAAAGAATTATAGAACACAAGGGTATGCTACACCAATGCTCCTTCCCACTTTTGCCACTTTCTCTCAAGTCAATTTATAATCACTTTTCAAAACATATATCTATTGTTCTGTTTTAGTGTAGTGCTTTATTTTTTTTTGTCTCGTCTTTGCAGTAATGAGAACATTATTTCATGTTGTTTTTAATAACTGGTAATTTGCGTTTGAGCATCCCCACCATCTCTCCCACGGTTGTTGTCAGGCTATTTTCCTGGCCTTTGTTGCTTCTTATTACTCTGCGTTAATTATAGCCCGAGAGGAATTGCTTTTCTGGACCCTGACCTCTGCTTTCTATTTAAGGCTAAGGAGAGGATGAAAAATAGGGGGTGAAAAATGTATGGAAGAGCTAAAAAGCAGACTATAGAAACCTTTGTAGGTAACTAACCATAAAGAATACATTCACGATAATTGGATGAGAAGATGCGAGTGGGCCACTCAGGATTCTGTTCTTCATTGCTCTTTTTCTATTTTCCTCTGAAGAACTGAGGACAACCATTGAGTGCCATCAAGACTGCGTGGAGGATGTGGCTACCTCGGGGGGACAACACAGACAATCCTTATTGTATCCCTCTGTGTAATGTTGCCCCAGATTTGTAATTACAGCACACATTACTTATCACAGTGTGTGGGTCAATAATCTTGCATTTCAGTTCAATGCAAAATGGATTTTGAGATAATAATGGGCATCCATTCTTGTTTTCTTTGTAATAATTTCTTCAGGATAAAATACATGCACTGCTTGAAATACTATAGAAATTAAATTTGTATGTATTTTATTTATTTTAACATAGCCAGTGTGCTGCAGGTTGCCTATAGTGTGTCAATAGATAAACTAACCCAAAATCCCAGGGCAGATTGAAAAAAAATGGAGGATTTCTGCTCACCCCTCCCTTTCCCAAGCACACTAGGTAGCTATGGTGGTCTTTACATACCAGAAAGGATATTGTTCCTCTTCATTTGTATCGTAAGCTTCAAACTACAGAGTGCATAATTTGGCTGGTTTGTCTGCTCAGCCGGCTATAGAAACATGGCAGCGCAAGAATGCACTCACAAAGCAAGGTCATTGCCAAAAGTATATACAAAAGTATTAAAAAAAAAAAGTTACATTTTTTTCAAACATGATGATAGGCAGTATATTCATTTTCTCCAATTTTCTTCAAGAAAAAAGCTAAATGGGCAAAATAATGACCAAATCCCAAGCAGCAATGCAAGCAACATATATTAAGTTTATGTGGAAAAATGTGTTTTTTTATGTGTTTTTTTTATTTATTATTAATTGGACATCTGGCAATGAACTGAACTGAAATATTAATTAACCATTTATGTTTAGACAGATTAGCTTTTAGTGCGACCAACCTTAAAACTGGAGTGGAAACCAAATTTATGATACTGGTAAAAGTTAAATTTGTTGTACTAGTTTATATCAACAAATATTGGCTGTGGAAAAAAGTTTTAAGACCAACTTTCAGTCACAGCATTCCAATCCAATGGCCAATAACCACATAATTTGACAGACGTACCATAAAATAACAAAGCTGGTTTACACAGTTCAATAACCCACAGCTGTGCAAAAAAGGAACACATTTTTAGAATGCAACCAAACAAACCAGTCAACTCAATGAATTATCACTAAATTGCAAGATGCAAATGTTTTAAAATTGCACTATTTTGTTGCGTTACAAATAGTCAAAAGCTGTTACCTGTATAGAAAGTGTTTATTTCATAATGTTGCCATATCTCTCCTGGGAACACTGGATATCTAAATGGCCATTGCCACCCAAGTAGGGAATACATTGCCCAAGGGTAAACATGGCCGCCAGCATTATTGTTCAGGGTGATGAGTTTCCCAAGCAGGTGCGCCGCTAACCACAAACCTCTAATGAGCACACCAATAAAGCAGCTCTGTTGCCGCGCCAACACAAAGACAAACTCAGTCCTGTGTCTTTATTCACATGCGCAAAGACATGCTTGTGCACACACAGAGATGCATAAAAGCACACATACGAAGCATGCACTAATGACTTTAGCATCAAAGTATTTACCAATTGTGTACCAGATGAGATTTACTTGCCCTGTTGGCACAGCTAGAGAACAACATGTAAGTGACGCAAGCCAAGCCAATTAGCTTTGATTCAGACATGAGACAGGAGGCCAAATATCAGACGAGTACTGCTGTCACGACATTGCTATTAAATGATGCCCCCATTTTAACACAAGAGAGGATGAAAGCTTGCACTGCTGAGTTAAAGGAAAATTTAAGATTGAATTAGAAAATAAAGGGAAAATATGAGCTCTAGTTGGACTGCAGGACAGTCTCAATTGTATGAACCCTTTCCTTCTCCAGTTCTCCTCCACCTCACTCCCTGCTCACTCCATTCCCCCCAGAGCCCTTTTGTGAAAAAATGCCAAATGATCACGCTTGTGTGAACACCATCTGGCAGCTCCTGCACTTAATAGCACCCATCACATCTTTAACTTTCAGCAACAGAAATGGGTGACAACTAAATGGCATGCATGTAAAGTGTATCTAATATAAAGACACATGCGACTAAGATTGTCGCAGGTAATTCATGCAAGGTAGCAAGTTTAGATGGAACACTTGAGAATGTTGTGCCATACTTAAAACTGATTCTTCTTCTTCTGCAATTAGTTTGTGCTACATTTACATTTGAACCAATTAAAACACAATAAAGGACGAATGTGTAAGAATTACTGACGTCTAATACGAGACTGCAGATTGTAACAAATGGAGGACTTCTCTGCTCTGATCCCTCCCTTTTCCAACCACATTATGGAACTTTGAATACCTTAAAGGGATGTTGTTTGTCTTCACTTGCGTTGTAAGCTGGAACCATGTTAGCACAAGATGACATCCTCTGGAGAAAGGCTCATGCCCAAAGTACATATACTAAGGGCACAGAAACCTACAATAATCTAACCCTAATGTTGTCTAAACTGACCTATTTAACAACATTTAAAGAAACTTAACTTACATCTGAACACACAACATTGCTGATCGTCATTTTCATTGAATTTTGGTAATATTTGTATCAATATCATGGTCATCCAACAGATGTAAAAGACACAGATGTAAAAGACACAAAATATGCCCCCATTCCTGCATGAACGAACCATACCCTCTAATCTCTAATCTAAACGAAATCTAAATGAAAAACATGTCATTGTATCTTCTTATAGACACCATACATAAAGTTTTCTTTGTCCCTTTAAGGTACATATGTTAACCATTAGTTACATTAAATTGAAGGTACAAGCAAAAATGTAGTGATGACTTACCATAAACACCAAAATATGCAGGGTTTAAGGAACACTGCAGGAAGGTTCAAAAAAGAAGACATAAATTCAACTTATTTGGATAGTGAGTGCAAACAGAGAGCAGTCAGTATTACCCAAACACAAACCAATTTGCACTGCTCTGTTTATCAGATTTTATATTACATCCCGGATGTCAGTGAATATTTACATAACACAGTCGAGTGACCTACAAACTGCAAGAAAGTCTCAATCATTCCAGTCTGGAGATTGACTTGATTTACACTGAATATTCCATCAGGCAAAGTGTGTTTAGTGAACTTGATAATCTGGTTTTTCCATGGCGCCCAAATGCCAAAAAGCAACTGGAACACAGCCGGAATTAATTGTGTCAGCAGACACAGATAAGAGGAATTATTCTGTGGCAATATGGCATCCAAATATTTATGTAACATTGTGTATTACACAGTACACCACATTGCCTTGGAAGTGTTTGTGTATAGTAAAAGAACTATGAAATGCTTTTAGTGAACCACTGGGATTTAGTTTATGCAGCTGAGAGGGCAACACCATTGTATGGGCTGCATTTTTGTATCTTGGCTGTAATTTATTTATTTATGTTTATTTGATTTTTATATGTACACTGGTTTTAATGGAAGGCAAGGGTATAGTTTCTCTTATTACTTCCTGTTTCCACTTACAAATTAAAATTTTATTTTTGTCAAACTCTTTAGTGTAATAGCCTTTAAAACCATTTTGGATGTTTTCCTCCTAATTGTATTCAGAATCTTCAGATATAAGAACAACTGCTGTTTAAAAAATGCCAATGCAATGTGTCAGTTTGTGCAAGAAAAATGTCCCACTTTTGAATTCCCAATAAATAAATCAGCATCCCAGTCATCCTTTGAAGCTTTTTTTGTTTGTGCGTTGGAAATAAAGGCATCAGTTAAATGAAATGTTACTCCTACACTTCAGCTCATATAATAGGAAGTTTATTCCAGCCTTCACACCTTCCATTTTTTCAAACTCTTCAGTAAGGCAGAAAAAAATAAATAAATAAATAATAATAATAAAAAAAAAATATATATATATATATATATGAATAACAGAAGCGCTTCCTCACACAATTTTGACAGTTTCAGGGGAATTTGTTTGGCTGACAGGTGGAAGGTGAGTGAGCTGAATGTGGAAAAATGAAAGATGGGAATGGTGGGTAAGGGTTAAGAAGGAAATAGGCAGAAACAGAGTGACAGGGGAGAGAGGAAGTAAGAGAAATGAAGAGAGAAAGACTGTCATCATGGAGGCAAAAAAAGACAAAAGAATACAAATCTTTAGTTCTTGCACATGTACCAGAAATTAAAATTCAGTGTTCCCTCTATTTTTGCAGGGGGTGGCCTTTGTATCATTTGTGTAAAGAAATGATGGCTGATTTGAACCATGATCAATCAATTAAGTTATAAATTTAAGTGTTTCATAAATAAATTGTTATATTGTTAATCTCTTACATTTAATTTGAGATACAAAAATAAAATGTATAACTAGCAACTTGCAGAAATTAGCAGTTTTGTTAGGGCATGGAACAAAGTGACAATTTGAGCTAAATGCTAAAATGCAAATGTTTAGTAGGAAGAGTATTTTTCCACCACTATTTTAGTTTGGGCTGTTTGCATCCGAATGTTTTTGAAGGATTTAAATCTCTCATGTGTCTGACTTCTTGTCATGCTAACCAAATCTTGTACAAAGTTACATAATTAGATGTTGAACAGTGAAAGTAATTTACTGGTTTTGAAACGAATGACTTTGAAACAGTTCTCATTTTAGTTGGTCCTCCTCTTGGCAGCAGTTAAGTAAATGGTAGGTTCTAACTGTCGCAACGTGGTTGCAGGCAGAGGTGGAGCAGCTGTTTCTTTTTACCATGAATCTTGAAGAAAATTCCACAGGATCAGAGCTCTACAGAATGTTCAAACTCCCACAACAATGTCTCCATTGTGTTCATTGTGTAATGATACATTGATTTTGTATGGGATTTGGTTTCACAATATAATAATAATTATAAATAGGTCAGCTCAGTCTCATTCGCTGTGAACACACAGTTGGTGAACCTTGGAATACTTTTAATTCTGTACAGACCAATTAGTACCGCCATTAGCAGTGATACACCGCGAGATGGACAGAAATTGTGCATGTAGTAGCTAAATATGCAAAAAATAGGAGCTAAGACTAAGTGTTAAATACAACTGGAGTTGCCAGTTGCATTTTCAAAATGGTTTTCACAGGGCTGTCAACTCACACACTCTCGTGCCACACCTCCGAGTTCTCATGCTGGAAAAAAAAAAAAAATCAATTTATCTATCTGATCTAGGCTGACAAACACCCCTCACAGTTGATTAGTTATGCCTTGTTCTTGGCTGAACTGGAACAAAGAGTATAGAAGGGGTTTGTTCTGTAATGTTTGGTAATATATAGTATATGACAGAAACTCTTATTTTGAAATGCTCATATGGCTATACAGGAAGTAGCAGCAGTACATCCTAGCTTTACACTTGTTGTATGTGCAGTGAGCATGGAGTAAAAGAGTACACGGCTGTGGATCAGAATTTATGCACATAAAGGCAAAGACACACCTATGCACTTTATTTGTTGTGTCTTGCTGTTGATATTTTCCGCATGTCAGTTTACTGGACCTTATTTCATTTTGACTAAACATAAATCATGAAATGCTCTTTAGAATGCAACAATTATTCAAAACATAACATATAGTGTTGATCAAGAATGTTTTTGATTCTAATCAAAATATATTCAACCATGAACTTGCCTTTAAATCTTAAACAGGGGTCTATAAAGTATGCTAAAGGCACATATGCAGTCATCTACAGTAGTTTTCTTGTGTGGGGGCAGCTAAGTCCAAACTTGTTGCTTTGACAGTAACTCTTAGCTGAATGCTCATCTCTGTAAGCTATAAATCTGAATGGATTTAGGTACTGCACATGTCCAGCAGACCAACCTAAAATCCACCAGAATACAGGAAATCATCTACTGAATCCATTTTTTTGTACTGTACATATTTTACTTTTATGAGGGTAAATACCATAATTCATGGCATACAATACATTTAAAGGTCGGTAAGGTAATGCCTGATTTAAACTTTAAACAATTTATATTATTTTTTCAATCCCTTTAATCAAGGTAATTAGATAAAGTAAGTGGTTAAAACAAGGATTTGCAAAATACATTTCTTTTCGTTCCTTAAAATTACATGTCTCTCTTCTACCTTTAATGGAATTTGAATGTAATCATACAATCCATTTTCCAGATTAATGTCTTCCATCCTCACAGATATGTTACAGTCAATTCACGCTCCAAAATTATCAGTCCTCGCACAAGCAGCCTTTTTCCCTCCACAGTCTCCATTCGGTGTAATTGATGGGAACTGAACTGTTGAAGGTTTTAGTGGAGCTGTCGTCCCTGTAATTTAAATCGGGAATGTAGTGGCGCAAATCAATAGGATGAGGCCTAAATGAGAGAAAATAATGCTGACTGTGGCCTATTTTTGTCATGTGGCCGGATGTATTACAGCCATTTGCTGGAAGCTGTCTAATCACCCAGGCGTTTATTCCCAAGATCACACACATATGGACATAGGAATCATCAGTAAACTATTTCAAGACATTAAATGTGATATTAAACAACTTGTAAATGGTAATTTTTTCATTTTTATATTTATATTCATTTTTGGGGAGGGGAAAAATGCATGCTTGCATGAAAACAACTACCAAACTCAGTCCAGTTCTTTCACAACAAATGCATTTTCATCATTTCATCAGCACACTGATACTTGTTTTGGCTTTTCACTTGACAATCTCACCATTGTGGTCGATTTTTAGACCTGTGCGTATACATCGTTAGCAAGATTTCCCTTGTCATCGCCCATGTTTGCAGTTTGTCTTTTCAGTTTGTGGACAGACAACAGCAACAAGCCTGCATGAGTCAGACCCAAGATTTTCTGGTGGCTGAAGCCAAGTGGAATGTTGTTTGTCTGGGCCTGCAGCCAAGTCTTCCATTAGGCCTTTGGCCCAGGTGAACAGTAATTAAACAAGGCTGCGCTGAGTTGGCACTCCACATCTCCAGTACCTCTGCATTCACATTATTTTTGTTTATGTTTCTCACTATTTTTTCTAATTTTTATCCTGCAGATCTCAGGCATATGGCAGGTTTGCATCCACAAATGTTGCTTCAGGAATAAATATTTTAAAACTATAACATGAGGCTCCCCAAGGAGGGTAGATGTAGGTAAGGGTGAAAAAGACGGGTGGTCTAAAAACAACAGTACATGAGTCACATTTGTCACAATCATGATCACAGTCAGCACTTTCAGTTTCAGCTCTGGCTGTGAGGCAGCTACAGTGGAAGAAATTATTCAGTATTTAAAGCTGCAGTGTGTATAAGTTTTGGCGTTTTTTGTTGCTGTTGATTTTATTATTCTGAACACATATTTTAGGGTTCTGTGCAACTTCCACTTCCATTATCCCTGATGTTATTCACAAATAAGTATGCAAGAATCAGCTTGTAATTTATAAAAAAATAAATAAATAAAAAATAAAAAAAAACAAAGGAATCCTTCTGTTTCTTAACAGGTTTTATTCACTATAAAAAATATATAAGAATAATATTATATTTATTTATTTTTCGGCCAAATTTTACACAGCTACCAAAAATAAAAACATTCCAAAAGCTGAAGCCCATAGCTGACTCCTTGGATAAATTACATTTCATGTTAACATCCCAGAGAGAATAAAGGGATCTGCACTTCTGACACTGGAGGATATGTGTTTTATTAAGAAAAAAAAGGGTCATGGTCTGTGCATCTGAGGAATAGCAGCAACATCCATTCAGTCATCCAACTTGGCGACCACAAATATTTACACCTGTAGGGTTGAAAAATAAAGTGAGTAGAGAGATTAAAGGTCTGAATGCAGGCCCTTTTTGGTATTTTTTCTGTATCCCATGAATGTAGAATAAGATGACACGGACAAAAGTGTATGCAGGAGAGAGGAGTATTTCAACAGGACAGGGAGTGATAAAAATGAAGGTGGCATATAAACATACAATGAAGAGATGACAGACAGATGCTGTGAGGTAAGAGAAAGAGAATGGTGGTGGTGATGGTGGGAGTTGATAGCAGAGGATAAGCCTCCCCCAAAATAGAGAATGAGACTTAGAAAGAGGAATAGTGCTGACTGAGATGGCATTCACAGGAGATTACAGTGCAGGCTCAGTGATCAACTCAACCACTTTCTCTCATCTCCACACACCACACAGACACACCATGTTAACCCAGCTAGGGGACGTGTTAGTGCAGTGAAGGAGCTTTAGGCCAAAAAAAAAAAAAATTCATAAACCTCATGGATTTGCATATGTGTAAGTGAGTTTGTCTGAGTTTTTAAGAAAAACTTTAGGGTACTGTCTTGTAAAACAGCCAACTTGAATTGTTTCATCAGGGCACAAAATGGTGGACAATGACCAAGCAAAACACGCAAAAGCTATTCTGACTGAGGGAATACTACTAGCAGTAATATAACATTAATGCAAACAACAAATGCATTATCCCTCCTGAATTGTTTTGATATGCATAGTATTTTGATCCAACAGTATAATGTATTTTCGCTTTTTGCTCATTATTTTGCTTAATCAAAACTTACTTAATATTTTTTTTTTAATTATATTTATTTATTTATTTGATGCTGACTTCTTTAATCCTGTCATCTTGTAAGATTGATTGCTATGCACAAACACAAAATAATCTGACTCTGACTAGTTTCAGTGAGAGTCATATGTACAGGAAATGTACAGTACAATCTATATTTATATCCATCACAATCACATATCATTTGTAAACTTTTCTCTTTTAGATAAAAAGTGTGCAATTCATCTCCACAGGTAGCAAGGGTTATATATATATATATATATATATATATATATATATGTTTAACAAAAAATGTAACAAAAATTTGTTTACATGTTACTACAATTCAAAAAACTGGTGAAGCAATTAAACCAAAATGTCACAAAGTCCAAAAGAACCGCACATCATAATAAATTCATTATGACATATGAAAAGCAGTGACAAAGGATTGCAACTTTATATGTACGTGTATGTATCATATTAAGAAGCAAATGTGTGACAGAACAAAGGGCGACAGCCTTCACCATCAGTGAACTCGAGTGTTCATGAAAAAACCACCTTGAGCTCAGGTGGAACCATGTCGATCTCTCTCTCTCATCAACAGTTGTGCTTGTTAATGTGTTGATGTCTATCAGGGTGGAGTATTTAGAAATGCTCATGTGATTAACAAGTTAAGCACAAAACATCAAAAAAGCCAAAGGCTGGGAACCAGGAAACTGGGTTGTTATGAGAGAAGAATTATGAAGCAAATTCTCTTTCTACACTCCAGGCAAAACTGTTCGCCAGCAAATGTATTGTCTCTTGTGATGAATCTCTGTCGAGAGCTGCACGAGTGTAATATTTGCTTTTCATCATTAATTTCATGAGCAACACTAGATTATCTGCCTTCCTCTTGAATCTGATTTGATATTACCAGATTTTTTATTATCAGTGTAATCCTCGGGGCTAAGCCAAAATCTCCTTTGATAAAACTTTACTCCAGAGTGTCTGTGGTGGCAGCATCACTTTGGGGCTTCGTCCACTTTACACACGTTACAGGGCGTCCACCTAGGTTGTCTCATAAAATGAAATTCGTGTAAGATGCTGATTACATTTCTACCCTTACTCTTCCCTTATGCTTCTATATCAAATAGACTGTGTACGCTATGCTTTTAAATAACATGCATGAAATAGATTTAATAAATTTTCAGAAGCATCTTGTAGAAATGATTATAGCTGTAAATTAGTTGCTACATTATGCACAAATTGCTTTACTCAAAATGTATATTGTGACTTTTGCCTTCTTTCAAAAGTGGGCCCCTATATACAAAGTGTGGAAACACTGGCATATATTAAAGTGCACACATTCAGTCAAAAAGCATACCCTAGTAGTAGGAAGTACACATTATTTTAGTCAATAAATAATGGTCTGCCAGTCACAACTCAGCAAGTGGATCCACTGAAAACATTCACCACCTCAGCTCAAAAGTCATTTTTTATTAAAGACGATACAGCAGGGTATTCATCAGTATCAGTTAGGGCTGTTCATGGAAACACTCATCAACTCTCGCACCATTTACAGTAATTCCATCTGCCTATGCTGCATTAACGTTTTTCATGATGGGCTCTCCACCAAAGGGAGGCTGCAATTAGTACTACACCTTGCGGCAGATACACTCTCAAACACACTTCCGCCTCTTTTCTACAGTGGAAGAAATTTCCAACAATTATGGTCAGGGAGGATTTAAGACAGACTTTAGATTGGGACCATTTCCTTACAATAGTGTGGTCCTTATGGATCATGTTTGCACAATTAAACAAAGAATGGTCATTACTTACTTTTTTATTCAAGGTAAAGTTAAATTAAAGCTGTTCAGTTTTACAAACTGCCTAGCACACATGCTTTGTGGCAGAATTGTTAAAGGGGTAGAACAGGTACACTATTTTTAAAATATTGAGCTCTGAAATTAACACCATTATCAACAACATTAAAATACAGTGGTGTGAATAGGCTGAGCAATGCCAGCTATGGACTTTTCACAAATGGCAGATTCATTCCCAATAAGATAATTTGCTCTCTCATCATCCTCCTCTTCCTCACATATATTTCAGACACTGGTAATAAAATGGAGCGAGAGATAAGGTGACTTAAATTATTATTTTTTGTTATCTGTTTCATTTTCTATGCACTCCATAGAACTTACACTTCATAGTAATAATAGTCATTTTAAATGGTAAAGTAATTTGATGAATTAAAAAAAATTACCATCATATATTCAAATCAAGCGCAATTATTTTGTTACTTTGTTGAATCGTATATTAGAGAAAAAATAATTACTTGATTTGACTAGATCTCTTTCGCCTTGCTATTGAAGTTAGGAAATTAGGGGAAATGGAGAAGAAATAATTTTTTCTTCTGTGTTCTCCTCATAGAATGACTCATCTTAAAGCTGTCATTATTTGTATTGGTTTACGGTGGCTTGTTGCTCTATGGGCTGGGCATATTTTTTGTGCATGACACATAATAATTAATAAAAATCAATTAATCATGCATATGATTGCATGATAGAATTGTGAACACATAAAACTGAGCTATTCTTTATAGTCCAGCTCCATGGATGTATCGCAGTACATGTTATTTGTGTTTATGGTGTGAACATTTTATGAATGTTGGTTATAAAAGTAGGAGTGAATGCTTAAGAATAATTTTCAAGAATATCCTAAATCATGGTACAACAAATGTACAGTGCTGTGCATGTTAACTGCTGCTGATTTTATAACAGACAGGAGTGAAATGAAAATCTTTGGCTCAACACAAATAAAAGGCTTCCTTCTAAAAAAGAAATCCCTCCAAGCCGACTCCTATCATCATCAGGCTGGAGCAGAGAGATTGCCGAGATATGGCAGGACTGAAGAGTTCCAGTTACTTGGCAGGATGACTGGTTTTGAGATGCTATAGCAGAGACTTAATAGAGCTCTAAAGGCAATTCACCCACTCTAAAAGCAGGGAAGAACCCTTTGCCCTCCTACAGACCTTTTGACTTTCATCTCAAGGTTGCTATATTGAAGTCCTCCTTCCCATTTTCAACCTCTTTCTTTTTCATATCACTTTAAAAATCATTAACATCTATCAAATTCCTCATGTCTGCTGACCTGTAAATAAATCTTTGCCCTGACCTGAAGATTGAATACCCTCACCCTCTCACTTTTAAGGCATTTGCTACAGATAAATTAATTAATGTAATTATGAAACAAAACTGATGCATTAAAACTGTAATGTTAAGCAAACTAGAAAAGCATTCAGAGAGTGCAGACCTCCTGCAAACAACTGATTTCCCCCTATATTGTGATTTGCACCCAAAATTATTACAATTATTGTATCTACATTATTGCATTCCTTAACCATGAAATTATACCCTTATTATTTGGAATCACCTTAATAACATTATTAGTTTGAAAGTTAATCACGAAAAGTAATATTTCTGTTTTCTTCTGGATGTAGCTCCATAGCTAATAAAGGCAGCGCAAATCAATTGACACACTTCTGATTCAGTAGAGTCTCAGTGTTAGTTGTATGTCTGTATCTTAATTTGTTACCTTACAGCACCCAAAATCCCACAAGCCCCCTTTTTTTCCTGTTCTGGATTGTAATATCTGGAATGATTTTTTATTTATTTTTTTTTTTTTTTGTCAAGTGCCCCTGCCATTTGTTGTGGAGTTACATATACATAAATGCTAAAAATGGCCCTCTCTCACAATGATAAAGAATCCTTCAAAAAATTCCTGGATCCATATAGCGATCTGGATCAGCACCAAAATCGAATAATCTGTTCCTTGTTCCATTACACACCTTTCCTGAAAAATTCATGAAACTCCATAACTTTTTGAGTTATTTTGCTAACGGACAAACCAACGCTGGTAAAAACATAACCTCCTTGGTCGAGGTAATGAGTTTACAGAATCAGCCCCACACAACTCACTCTATATTTCTTAGTATAGCACTGTTTAGATCTGTTGTTGCATTTTCACACTGTACACAGGAAGTGATTCATTTTATGTCAGACATAACAGACATAGGCAACAACAATATTGCACCAGTAAAACAGCTGCAAATTGGTTCAAGTTTAGCTGAAAAAGCAAATAAGCATCCACAAGTTTGTTGAAACAAAACCTGCTGCTCAAAAATCTGTTCTTGAGCATTTTTAAAGGATAAACACTTGTCATGTCCCCGCCCTTGCTCTGCTGCTGTACACTCCCTCAGTCGGATAGTATTGCTGAACAGAGCCAACAGAGAACAGAGTGTTTTCAGATGAAGTATGCAGAAAACAAAAACTTCACATAAGTGGCACACTGCAGCTTTAAAGCAGCAAATTGTGGTAGATCACACACATATGCTATGTTCACAATCTGAATCACCAACTCCAACTCATCTTCCATCAGTTTTCAGTTGATGATAACCCTAAACAGTAAATGATAAAAAGAGAGCTCCACACAAATCCACATTTTTAATGTCGCATACATGCTATTAGAGTGAAATTGTGACATCCAATTTCCCATGGTGTGAGAGAGAGAGAGAGAAAAAGGCCAAATTCATTTTCTTAATCAGATAAAAACTTCAAAACATCAGAAGGTTGCTGTTTTTCTCCGAGGGACGAGGCAGAGATAAGGATCCATCAAAGGTTTCACGGATCTCCCATGGGAGAAAATATGTACACAGCTAAATAAATAAATAAATTGCAAACAAATAAGCACACACACAGGAAAAAAAATGTACATCCTTAATGCGGTGCATGCTAACATCTAAGTTAATTAGTAGACTCATTTAATATGTGAGCGTGTTAATGTTGGATTTCCTATTAGATAGAGCCTTTCTCGTCTAAAAAAAGGCAAGGGTGTGATATCATATTAATTAATCTTGTGCTCAGCATCACCAAATACCCGCAAGCCGAAGGCAACAGAATCAAAGTGAATGGGTTGTGGTGCTGATGAATTAGTTAAATTGTAAGATAAACATGTTTTTGATGAATGGGTCTGATGTTAATGAATGTGAGAGTGAATGGTTGTCTGTCTCTATGTGGCCCTGTGATGGACTGGCGACCTGTCCAGGGTGTACCCTGCCTCTCGCCCTATGTTAGCTGGAGATAGGCACCAGCGCCCCCCGCGACCCCTAGTGGATAAAGCGGTAGAAAATGAGTGAGAGTGAGCGAGTGGGTCTGATGTTATTATTTCACACATTTATGTAGAAGAGATAGAACAAAAGGCAGGGGTTCACTCAGCGTTGAATGGAGACATGTCTGGCCTGTGCTCACATTCAGAGGAGACTTAAAGGCTTGCTGTGTTTCCTTTTCTCATCCATCTCAGAAATGAAAAATAAACAAATTATTAAATACAATTTA
>JAFBJR010000019.1:646023-658841 GCA_016785285.1 Brachirus orientalis
TTCAAGAGAGGGCAAAGCTGTAATTAGTCAAATCTTTTGCCGAAAGCTGTTGTTAATAAATCAATTCAAATCTGGTGCTGATATTGTGGAATTTCACTCTCACTCACTCATTTTCTGCTGCTTTATCCACTGAGGGTCGTGGGGGGCGCTGGTGCCTATCTCCAGCTGACATGGGGCGAGAGGCAGGGTACACCCAGACAGGTCGCCAGTCCATAACAGGGCCACATAAAGACAGACAACAATTCACTCTATATTCACACCTACGGGCAATTTCGAGTGTCCAATTAACCTAATCCCCAAATCTGCATGTTTTTGGACTGAGGGAGGAAGCCAGAGTACCCGGTGAGATGTGGAATTTCAATTAATGATATTTAACAACACGAGACACTCATTCTAACGTAAAATTCACATGCAGAACCTCTCTCAAAAATGTCTGGACTAGAGTAGAAGGAAAAATGAGGGTCTGTGGTGAGAAATGGTGGTGTGGATACTCCTCTCCCGGGCAGGGAAGCCAAACAGGAAGCTCCAGCCAAAGTTTGCTCACTCTCCCCCTCTTTTATACACTTATTGGATATACTGTTTATCATATTTTTTGCTCTAAAGCAAACACTCTTTCACTCTCAATCTCCAACCATTCCTGACATGCTAGCATTAACCAAAAAGATTCAGTGTTTATTAAAATAAAAGAGACAGTGGGACAGTTGTGTCTGCAGTAACACAGTCTGATTTCAGGATTTTCTGGGGGAAAACATGGCAACATTTTCAATTAAGATTTAAATAAGTATTTTAAATGCTAAAGGTCGCTGTGCTACATATTTTACATATGTGACCTTTAATGAAAGATAGATGTGGCTGCTGGTACTGAGAGACTGTCCCATATTATGTTGGCTTTCAGCACCTTGGACAGCTCATTCATGCTGACAGGCATGCAGTAATCCCATGCACACACATGACAATAAGACAATAAAACATTCAGTGAGCCATCAGGTTGACGCGCATCTCCAGGAAGACAATATACTGTTGCCATTTAATGGTCACGGCTAAAACAAACACATTTATTCAAGACAACCCTCCCCTCCGCCCGCCTGCCACCCTCCCTATGTGTGCCCCAGAGTGGCCCCAAGCTGACGGAGCAGCCACTTTGATGACAAATAACCCACATGAAGTCAACGTCTGCAAAACACTGAGTTAAAGTGCCTGCGTGTGAAAATGTCAGGGATAGGTCAGAATTGAACCTGGATAGATTGTGCAGTGTTTTTTTGTTAACAGCTACCGGGTGAATGGAACTGTCAGTGGTTTAATGTTGCTTGTTCCATTCTAGAGCTTTATCATTTAAAAAAAAAAAAGCGTGACCCATCATGGACAGATTTCCAATATGCCTCTTCAGGATTAATTTTGGTAAAATCAAAGCACTCAGAAAGAGACATGGACTATTAGATTTTTATTATTATTATATTATATTTATTTATTTATTTACTAAAACTGTTTCTTCCATCTCAAAATCAGCCCATATAAAATACCCGGCCCCTCATTGACAGCATCTAGTCTGTGCCAAAACATTTGACTGATTGATGTTAATGGTTGGGAGGTAATTATGCTCCTCATAAGATAGAGGAACAAGCAAGGTGTATGATTTGATGTACTTGGCCTCCACCTCTTGTTCCCATTCACCAGGAGATATTAGTACATTTGGATTGAAACACTGTGTTAAATTACCTTTTTTTGAGCTATAGCATACTGCACAACTTTGATTATCATTACAAAATGGCTCTGGACCATGCAGCTTCAATTACCAAATATTACGACAATACAAATGCTGTAAAGTTCTCAAATTAATTATCCTTACTGAAGCCAGCTGCTTCCAGAGAAAGTTAAGGTGGAGACCTTAAAAATATGAAAATATATACACATCAACCTATTTCAGCTCTTTCTTTATATTACTTTTTCAAGATAATTTGTTTTGTAGAGGCTAATTGTGCCCTCAGTGCATTTGCAAAAAGGTTTTAGGAAGTAAAATAGCTATTAAAGATAAGTGAGTTTAATAATGGACACCCAAAGTAGTGGTGAGGAAGCAGCACAGTTTGTGTGTAATGAAAGAGTTTTGTTTCATTATTTCATTGAGTTATGAAACTATTTTCACCTACAGTCTCATTGCACAGCAAACCAGCACTATATCTGACATCATCAACAACCACAAATTCAAATTGAAATGCACCACATGACCTGAAGATTTTCCCAGTCACTGCTAATCTTTTCCCAGCATGAACCCACGATGGTGTGTGTGCTTTCTACAACCGTTTGCTTATAATTTGTACTTATCCGGTCATTTCTGAAATATCTTGGCAGAACAAACCATTTCTCTGTCAATACCGTTGCATCATGTCATCACACACGCATTTCCCCCACACACATTCACACTCGAATTAGACACAGAGTCAGTGACTCACCATAAGGTGGAGCGCAGATAATAGATTTAGGCGACTGTAAGCAGATTTGGGCGTGCGCCTTATACTTAAAGGCAGATCATTCAGTGGCTGTAAACAGGCTTTAGAGAAATCAAACCGTTAAATGGAAAAAAAAAAAAAAAACATTTATTAATTCAATCCGCTTAGTTCAGGTTCAGCTCCTTTGCTTCAAATTAAGTTTGCTGGATTTCACAGGATATTAGCAGGCAAGAAGAAAAGAGGGACGTTGGGGCGGTTGCTGGGTCGGCGGCACATAGGTGGTGGTTCAATCTGTAAAACAGCAGTAATGACTGAAAATTATTTCAATTTGTGACACCTAAATGAATTGGGTTTATTTAACTAACTAACATTTAGGTGCTACTTTATGTATTGTTTGTCACCATTTTCTTTCTTTTTTTTTTTTTTTTTTTTTTTTTAACAGTTTATAATGGAGGTCATAGTTGAAAGTTAGATTAAACAGTATCAGCTTGCTCATTGGTAAACAATAAATACAAATATTCACTAAAGAGCTGCATCACTCCACGCAAGATATCTGCTGACGAGAAACACATATGATATAATCATTAACCATTTTGTTAGGTACAGCTGCAAATATGCCATCAGCCAATCATAGGGGAGCAGCTCAGTGCATTAAGGCATGAAGTCAGGGTCAAGGTGAGCTGCTGAAGTTCCAAACAAGTGCCACAATGAGGATGATTAAGCGATTTAAAGGACTTCGAATGTAAGGTGGTTGATGGTAGTCTGAGTATTTCACAACCTGCTGATCTACTGGTATTTTCCATACACAACCATCTCTAGTGTTTACACAGAATGGTCTGAAAAAGAAAACATTTTCAGTGAGCAGCAGTTCTAACAAACAATGCTATAAAATAAAAATAAAATAAATAATTAAAAACCTGTCAAAAGTACCTTTTACTCACAACTGTAGTTAACACTTGGGACACTAAATTCAAATTGTTAAAATTATAAACTCTCACATATCATGCATGGCATGTGTGAAACATTTATGCCTATCGTTACTCACCTGGGACATTGTTTATTATCATTTGCTTTAAGACATGTCTTTAACTTGCTGTTAAATATACAATATTATGAAAAAATATATATACACCATTTTATTTATGATGGCGAATATAATGATAATGCTTTGTTTGGCAAGTCTGCCATTTTAGAATCAATTTCCTGTGGAGGAAGTTGAGTTATTTTACTTCCATCAGCGGCAGTACACATCAGATACCTAAAGATAACTCAACAATTTGCAAAAAATGGCTAATAAAACAACTAAAAAAGCTGCAATGTCACTCACAGATATCCGCTTTCCCTAGCTGCAGGAGAGAAAAAGCGAAGGAGCCTGCTTTAGTGAAAGATGGTTATCCTTCATTCTGTGTCCCCTGATGGTGTTTTTTTAAACCAGAATCCCTCTCACTTACAGTCCCACCACCTGTCCTCAACAGTGTTTTTCGTTTTCTTGCTGTTGTTTATTCGGCTGCAAATGACTTTATTCATTTGCCAGCTGCAATCACGCTTCTTATCCTCAAGTATGAAAGAGGAAAGAAAGATGAAAGTGCTGGGGAGTCTGGTGGGCTGGTGAATTCAGGCTGCTCACACCTGGTCAGGATGATGGACAACATGAACAGAGAGAGAGAATCATCTACAAAGCCCCAAGAGCGTGTGAAATTTCCTCAGCTCCTGCTGAAAGTTTTACCATGGATCTTTGCTGCATGCTGTCAAGCGTGTAGAGGTCAAGCCTTGAGGCTGAACTTGAAATAACTGAAGGCCTCATGAAACATGGAGGACACCTTGCTGGGCCTCGCCGTGTCTCCTCGGCAGTCTTACTATCACCCCTGCTGAAACTTGTTCTGACTAACATTCCACTTCTCTGACCTCACGCCTCTGTGTCTTTAAGTTTTAAGTTTCAGTCAGACCATGAAAACTTTGCTTTTTTTTTTTTACCAGTTTTAAGTAGGGCTGTAAGTATTGGATCATGGCCAATCAGGAAATCATTTTAAACCAATCACAGATTGGGAATCTCTTTGATCCATATTGCAATACAGATTTCTTTATTATTATTATTACATTTGTTTAAGAGCCTTTTTATAATTGATAAAACCACACTACACAAGATTAAAATAGAAACCCAAACCCTCCCCAAAAAATGATTTATGCTGTTGAGCCTGCTAAACCACTCTTTAAAAACGAATACAGTACTTTAGCATTGGCACAGCTAATGGAATATGTGGCTACCATATTGATTAGGGGAACAGCCATCACTCATACACACACTCCTTCAATGATCCAGCATAAAAAAGCAGGATCAGCCCTGTGTTTCAATATATTCAGAGAGAGATTTTGTACAGTCTTAGTTGTGTTTGGGGGATTTTTCTGGTTTGTGTATTATTACTATGCCAAGACAGAATAAATGTGTAAATTTTACTATAGTTTTTACACTGTATTCACAGTTGAAAGCAAAATTATTAACCCACCCTATGAAAATTTCATTTTTTTATAAGTATCTCCCATGTGCTGTTAAACAGAGAAAATACTTTTTTAACACAGCTTCTTCAAACATTGTAGTTTTATTTAATTTGACAATGCAATCAAATAATGGACATTATATTACTCGACACCATGTAGACAAATTTATAAATTGATAGGATTCTATTATTATTGATATATACTTCCCTCTGGTGTTTCCTCTGCTCTTTTTATGTGGCCGTGTTTTTCTTCTGTTAATGAGGTCTGTCCTGATTGTTTATTAATTTACTTTTAGTTTACTAATTGTCTAATTCTTTTAATATACACATGAAGTGTGACAATTAATGTGGATGATAAGTGCTATACAAATAGTCTGTACTGAAGATTCATTCACTTATTTATAACTATATAATAAGCCATCTAGTGGTTCCTGACTCCTGGTAAATACAATGCCCTGATCAGGAGCTAATAAGATGTAGATACTTTGAAAAATAAAAGGGCTTGAACATCCAGGCTGTATTGGCGAGGATGATTCTCTACTGAAATCACTGTCTGCGAAAACAGTTCCTCGTGCAATCCACAAATGCAAGTTAAAGCTGTATTATGCAAAGAATGTGAACATGATACAGAAATGCCGCCGTCATCTCATAAGTTCATTTAAAATGGTCTTAGGCAAAATGGAAAACTGTTCTGTGGTCAGGTGAATCTAAATTTGAAATTCTTTCTTGGAAACTATGGACACTGTGTCCTGTGGATTAAAGAGGAGAGGGACCATCCAGCTTGTTATCAGCAGACAGTTCAAAAGCCTGCATCTCTGGTGGTATGGGGTTGCATTGGCGTGGGCAGCTTACACATCTGGAAAGGCACCATCAGTGCTGAAAAGTACATAAAGGTTTTAGAGCAACATATGCTGAGATCTAGACATCATCTCATTCAGGGAAGGCTTTGCATATTTCAGCAAGACAATGCTAAACCACATCCATCCATCACAACAGCATGGCTTCACAGGAAAAGAGTCTGGGTGCTGAACTGTCCTGCCTGCAGTCCAGACCTATCACCAATAGAAAACATTTGATGCATCATTATTGTTCATGGTCTACTGGGAATACAATATGGGTTTATGAGATGTGCAAATCATTGCATTCTGTTTTTAACTACATAAATAAGCAGTCCAGCTGTTCTGGAATTGGTGTTGTAATAGCGGAACAAGAAGCGGAGGAAGAAAGATGGAGGTTGAAAAGGAGGAAGTGGTAGTAGAAGAGGAAAGAAGCAGTAGAAGAAAAGAGTGGTGCTCAAATGGGCTCAGGCCCTAAAATCTAAAAGGTGTTAAAATGTTCAATTTTTGGTAAAATATCTAACACATTCTGAAAGTTTGTGTAACGGATCGGCAAAGACAGTTTAACCTTTTCAGTCTCCCTCAGAGCAATGGGGAACTCAATTAGCACCAAGCATGTGTCAGTTTATTATAGACATTACCAGTTTGTTATCATTCAGAGAGGCTGCCTTTCTCTTGTGTCTCTAGAAACCCCCTCAGGAGCTGCTCAATACCCATAATGCAGAGATAACAGCATGAATCAACAAGGAAGGACAAAAAAACATGTGGGTTGATGAAGGCAGGTGCCAAGTGGCGACCTGCTAAACGCGCTCTGGCGGGTCATGTAAAAACCCCGGAGAAGTAGATTAAAAAGCCTCCGTCTGGATACACAGGACAGTAGCAGGAGTACTAGTGTCTTGCCACAGCAACCCACCACCTCATTAGCAGCAGCAGCAGCGCTGTGCTGTTGCTTCATTTGCATTTAGTTATGTTACAGCAGGTGCGGTGCATTTCTCCACTGAACTGTTCAAAAGTCTTCTGCACATTGGACAGGATGTGCAGTATATACAGTACAGTGCTTATACTGAACAGTGTTCAGCAGCTGTTTCTGTAAGGTTGGGATTTTATAATACAGTTGGAAAAAAACAACTTTGGTTCTGAATAAATTATGAACTCTTTTTTTTTTAACAGTGCAGTGAATAATTGCCTGAATAAATGTGCAGTTACCTGCCACTTTCTTGTACTGTTTTAAAATGTACATTTTCTGTATTTTCTTGGTCGGAAATTTATGGTGTTGGTCTATAGATGTTTTGTTTTAGGCAAGGAAAGGTAGTTTTATATTGAGAAACAATTTAAAACTAAAGAGAGGCACAAAGAAATCAATATAGACTGGTTCTGTAAGGTTTTGCAATGTTGTAATTTCCAAACTTGTCTTTCTTTATGGTATCTTTATGGTATCTTCATTTGTAAATACTCAATACAAATTAGATTTTAAAAACAAGAAAGAAATACAGATTTAGAATATATTGTCCATGACATTTTACAGAGTGCATTGAATTAAGATATAAATAAATTATACCCCTTAAAATCTTAAAACCCTTTTATTATGTTTTATTGTGAGGCAACCTCTTCTTACTTAAGTAAAGAGGAATTAAAAAAAGAAGATACACAATGGAAGAAATAAACCATACTTTGCCATGGATATTGGATTTAATGTGTGTGGGTAATGGTGAAAATCTATTTTTAAATAACCATACACTTTGTTGAATAGTAAATAGTCATATATCGGTCCTTATTAAGGTAAAACTGGCCATTGTCCACACACACACACCCACCCACACGCACACACACACTATCAATACATATATAAAAAGAAAGAAAAGGTCTAACATTAACAAATTAAGAAATGGATAAACAGAACTGTAGTCAGAATGATGTGCCCCTGCTAATGAAATACTTTCTTTCTTCCTTATGTTAATGTCTATTTTGTTCCTCTACAGTGAAATAAGAAGTATATTAGGTTCTACCAACAAAGAAGCTGTGCAGGTTAAAGGTGGAGGTCATCTATCTGAGTAACACGTCTAATTAAAACTCATTCAGCTCCCTCTATTGTCTGAATCACAGGCGACAAGTGATCAGAGGATCTTGCTCATAATTATCCTCCAGCCTTGATTTGTTGTTGTGCGTCTCTTCTCATCTCATCTTGTTTATTTTTGCTGCTCATTGCTGTTCTCATTTTGCTCTTTAATTGGCCATTCATGGATTTTGACGTCTCTCTCTCTTTTGCAAGTTTGACCCAGAGAAGTTGACATTGTTGATCTTCTCGAAATCTGTCAGATTACACTCATAGACTCCAATTTCTTCAACTCCATCTGGTGCTGTTTAGGTCTACAGCTTTTACTCATCTCAACTTTTAAACTCAGATATTTCTCTCCCCCAACTTTATATTCTGTCTTCACCATTTCAGTTTCCACCCATCTGCTTCTCTTACTTTCCCGGGTGTAGTGCTGGAAGGCTTTGCCAAAACAGCAATCTGTCAAGGCCGTAGGTTACATTTTGCCATCTGCTCTTGAGATTAAATTAGGAGAGGTAGTGTACATCTCTCATTGTTCGGGCTGATTCTGCCCTCTACAATATTTCCTTTCACATCAGGCCTGACAAGTGATAGAGATGACCTGGATGGTGACCAAAGTTGAGATGAGCTTTTGTGCTGTCTGGTACTGAGATTAGCTGGCATCTCATTGTGCCATTTTTATTTATTCTGTTTCTGCCTCACTGGCAAAAACTCAGCACTGCCCTGTTCGTACCTCAATTTGTTCTCTGTGAAAGTGTGCAAACAGGAACGTCAGTAGTTGCTTTGAGTGCCAGGGGAATGTGTGAGTTATAAAGAGTATCCTCAGCCACCTCAGAGAAAGCCAAATACAAGCTTCAGGGTGAATCTGTACTCTGCAGCTGAATGTTTTCCACAACATCTTCCCCATCAGTCACACACAGAGAGAAAGACCAAGCATGAATGAGATGCTTGAATGCCTAAAGGCGACATCGGAGAGCAGGGCAGGCCCTGTGTGCAAATGTATGCACATTTTTATTCTACACAAAAACCTGATTTTTTTCAACTGCAGTGCATAGCTTTTGAATGTTGTCTGTATTGACTAACATTCAAACCACTGTCAATGACTAGTCAAATTAGCTTTATTTATTTTTCTGCACAATTAAAAACAACCTGGGCTGAACAAAGTGCCTTATGAGGTAAAAGCTACAGCAGCATTACATAAAGTAAATTATTATTAAACATTTAAAAAATATTAAAAATAGTAAAATGTCAAAATCGAGTAAGATCTGTCCAGATGAAATGTCACTTCCACTCTATCAGTTTCAGAGGCAGAACAAACATCAACGACGAAAAAAAAAAAAAATAAATAAATAAATCACAAAAAGTTACAGACTGCAGCTTCATATTAATTGCTCTGACAAGTCATGATGATGTGCAGCTCAGATGTTGGTCCACTAGTCACTTCTGTATTGTTCTCTGCAGTGGAGCTAATCGGTTCCCTAATTACCTGGACAGTCAGTGAGAGGTCCAAGCCCCATTTGGAACATGCAGACCATTTCACACAGGCCCGTTTCCCCATCATTTAGCAGGTAAAGCACATTACACATCTGCTGAAATGAGCCGAGGGTTCGAGATCAGACCAGGCCAGTGCCAGGAGCAGTGTTCTAACATTGTGGAGAAAATGATCACGCAGCTTCGCGTCATCAGAAGGTCATTTAACCGATGACTCTGATGAGTTATGGTGAAATGATGGGAGTTGGTGATGTTCTGCACAATGAAATGAGGACAGAGTCATTTCAGAACTTTCATCCACAGTTTTTGGGATGTGAATGTTTCTGTCCTGGTGTCTTCCCTCGAGATGAGCTTGGAACACTGCAACTGCTTCAATGCCTCCATCTCTTAAACACACACATGTTCTCTTTTTAGCCAATATAATCCAATCCAATTTCATCCTGATTCTTTAAAGATCAGATTTCATGGTTCACATTCACAAGTGTCTTTCATTTGAACGTGACTACACACAAATTCTTGCTTTTGTTCATCATGAACCACAGAAAGCATCATGTTTGTGAGAACACTCAGTATTAAAATGGAAGATGAGATCTGATACCGTAAGAAAAAATAAAATTAACCATTCTTGATCCCCCATAGGGGAAATACAGTTACCGATTATACAGGATTGGATTGTTACTGGATTTTGCTGTGCTGCCAATGAAGGTCAGTGATGTCAGTGCTGTAAACTGAGTCAGGAGGAGGTGAATGTTCCTGTTCTCTTTGCTTAACATTATGCTGGAAGAATGTTATGAATTTTTTGCCCAGTAATGCTAAGAAAGAGGTTGCTTTCCTTTGCTTTAACACATTTTAACAATTATCATTTTCAGTTTTCATGATGATTCAAGTCTGGTTTTTATTTTTGAGAAACACAGAGAGAACGGGGTGGAGCTGATAGGCTTCATCGGCATTGTATGAACTCATTTGAAAATTGTTTGACTCTAACAAACATTTGTGAACATTTAAAAATTTGGAAGTCCAGTTTTAATACATTAGGAGACAGATGCTTGTGTAGTATCATAAAAGCTTTAAAACCTGGATTTTCAAATGTACTCACATGTGCACACAATCGGGAAAAAAATGAGTGAAGGCTGCAAGATTATGTGAAATTAGCTTAAATTATAGCTCTAAGAACAGCTTTCACTGCACTGAAGAGAAAAATAAAAACCAGACTTGGATGGTAGAGGTGGGTGGGGAGAGATGGTGTGAGGGGGTCTGAAAAAAGAGAGAGTGAGGACGCAGAGGAAGAAAACAGTATACGCAACATATACACAGAGACCAGCCAACCCTTACAGTGACATCTGGACAGCTGAAATGATATGGTGCAAAATCACCATGCTTTAGAGAAACTGCATATTAACACCCGAGCAGTGGCATGCTAATGACAGTTTTCACAGACACTCCCCTCAGCTGTCTCTCTCAGAGGAAGTGACAATAAAGAGAGACAAAAAAAGCATTAAATAATCTAATCCAGGGGATGCTTACAATCACTGTGATGCCTTTTACTCCTTCATTGATGGGAAATTTTTTCAGCACTCTTGTTAAGCTCACCCATTTGTGTTCTTGATTAGTAGTCATATTTCCAAGTAATACCTTCTGGCCCAGCAGGTCGTGAATATGCCAATACCCCTGTGTAGTTGCAGATCTCTCCTTGCAATCTTATTTCTCCAGGCTCATTATTTGTAATTATTCACCTTGCAACCCAGGTGCAGAGAAGAACCCGAGAGGAAACATTTTAGAATAAAACTGCATGTGAAGTAGAAGAGCAGGTCCTGCATGGGGAACTGGAACTGAAAGCCAACACATGGTGTGCCTTGTTTGAAATTAATGAAATGTGATGATGCCAACTGCAAACTGTATTTTCTTTCACTTTTCATGTTTGCGGGAGTGGAAATTGTGCACTAATAATGTTTTTCAAATAGAAATAATAATGAAAAAAGGAGTTGTACTGTATATTTAGTTATATTTTACAACCTGTACTGTAGTGTTGAGTCTCTATTGTACTCCCAGAGCTGATTTTGACACAGCAAAAAGTAAACTGGACAGAAAATAATAATGTAAATTCCAAAGAGAAAATTAAAAACAAAAAAAATGGAATTAAACAGCATCAACAGGCTGTAGTAGATCAAAACAAGGAATGTTAACTTCCTCTTCCTTTTTTAATCCTTTGAAATCATCTTTTAAAATCCACTTCTGAAAATTAGCAAAGTCTCAACAGAAGTGGAAAAAAACAATATATATATATATATTTATTAAATACAGACAACTCATCTGTTTGCATTCTTGTAAAATGTACAAAAGTGTCTATGTACTTTTATTTCACCAAAAGTATAATTGTTAGTGCAACTGTATGTCTTGCAAAAAGCAAGTGTGGGGGTGTTTCTATTTTCTAACCCACAACTGTACGCTTTAATCTTGGGCTGTTAACAGGCAAACAGCAGCAGGCCTCCCTAACAACATGGGGTAAATAAATTGCAATCGAAACATGCACACACAGAAAGATGTAGCTGCAAACCAACACTGAGCACACTCATGAAGTTTGGGTCTGTTCATGAAAGACAAGGCAGCAACGGGCCTGGCTCTGCAAACAGGATTGGTCTCATCAAGATGAAACACAAAGCACATGTTTTTGAAGCACAAAAACCAAAAATTCTTGAACTTGACCATGTTTGTTGTGTGTCCTTATAGGGTTTAGTTAGTAAGTTGAGCCCTAATGTGACAACCATCGCTAATCTGCACATAATTAAAATAACAATAAAGATGGTTACTGTCTGGCCCTGTCTTTCATTTGTTGTCATTAAACTGATGTATTTTATCAGTTGGGGGGGGGGGGAAATCAGACAAACAAATTGGCCAAAATTAAATAAAAACACTACATGAGGGAAGCAGTCAGGTTACAAACAAACCAGCAATTTAACCACATAAGATAACACAACATCATTTGGCATAATCAAATCACACCAAAAGTTGGCCATAAACCTTAGCTGCCCACATGCACATAACTATGGAAAGTTCTTGAAGAAGTTAGGCTAATCTGGAGATTGAGATTGGAACTAATTGTTATAGCTGGTGTCCAGTACATATCATAAAAATAGCAAAAATAAGAAAATATGACTCATGTTACCTTCACCTCACCTCAAACATACTGAAATATACACCTTTAGTTTTTTTTTTCTTATTTATTCATATTCCATCTCATCATAGACACTCCGTACCCACATGGAGATTACAATCAGAGGCTTGTCATGTACAATTTTAAAGGCAATTTATCCCAATCTCCGTCTCTCCATTTCCTCCCCATTTCATTCACTTAAGTCACTGTGATCAAAGATGTACGCCTTAGTTTCCTTGCAAAGGGAAAAGGACAGGTATTTACGCTGGCGCTTTCCGTACGGCTCCCCTGACAGGTCATCATAAACAACCCCATTGAATAAACAAAGTGTAAGAAACAATACTGGAT
>JAFBJR010000019.1:658892-704112 GCA_016785285.1 Brachirus orientalis
ATTTTTAATTTTTTTTTTGCTGAGATGGAATGAGTTTGTTTATGGGAATAAAAAAAGTGAAGGGAATATCATAATGTTTGGGGCTATAATCACAAGAGGAAAAAACAAAACAATGGAAGAAGAAAAAAAAAAAACAAAAAAAAACCCAAACATCATAGTATGCTTGGTGATTATATAATGCAGACAACAAAAGGTCAGCACACACACCAGAGGCCAAACCTTTGTCTCCATTTTAATGGTCATGTGAAAGGGCATGAACTGTAATTAGAGCCGTTAGGTTGCAACATGTTGAAGCAGAGCTGAAAGGCCAACAGGACTGTGACCTCGATTATGAGGGAAGCTATACTGAGAACAAATTGAGGATTTTAAACTCATTGTATGAATCAGAAAGTGTTAGGACATTCTGTTGGAATAAAGACTCTAAAGCAGAGTCAGACAACCATTGCCTACTGGGAGAGTGGGAAGTACAAGGTCTGCTAGAATTACAATAAAGAGAAAGGAACTGAACGGAACGACACAAGCATGCATTCCTGAATATCAAGCATGACAAGATGAACTGCAAAAAACTGCAATTCTTTTTTCAAAACAAAAAAAACAGATTACTATTATATATATAAAAAGTGCATCATACCTATGCTCTGTTACAGCTGCAAAGGGCTGAATCGGAACCTGAACTGCTGTGGTCAGACTTCAGTCTGGACATGAGGTAAGCCACTTTTGCTGACGAATGGTAAAACCCAGTGGTGACTGATGATGAGATTTTCTTTGGCTGTGAACAGTTTTCAGATGTTGGATGCACCAAAGCAGCCTACAGGTGCATCACACCTGTGTGTTTACGAAATTAAAACACTCCACTTGGAACAATATTTGCCTGTTATTGCTTTTCCCCCCATAAAATTATACCTTCCACACTGAAATGACCCTGATTAAAAACCCAAGGATCAGTTCAAGCCAAGCTTGTCAAACCCTTAATTAAAAACCAATTTTTTCCTAAACTTTTTAAACAGGGACCCACTTTCCACACATAATCTTTCTGACCCAATTAAAAAATGGAAATCACAATTTGAGGGGAAATTTGTGCATTAAACTGGTAAATCAGACAATTTTTCAAGACATAAAATCACATTTAAAAAGCTAGGAACATGATTACACTGTCTGTAGTGACTTAACTGACGTTTCTTCCTCCATCTTTGTTCTGTTCTCCATGACTTGAATCATTTTCTCTCCTTGTTCTCTAAGCAAGGCTCATCCAACTCTATTGCATGATTCGGTGTCTGGCGTGTCTTTAAACATAAACATTGATGGGGCATAGAGAAATCTGTGCCACACAAGCTACTATTTCTTGGACTGAAAAGAACGGAGCAACACATTTCAAAAGGGCTGAAAGCAGAGAGAATTTCAAGACAGATGCCCTTGTGGATAATTTTAGAATTGACAGGTTTCATTGTGTGATAAATTCTCCACCATTGTGACTCTGCTGCAGCTGGGAGCAGAAATCCTTTCACTTTTTATCTCCACCTGTTTCTGACATGCAAAAAGTAACCAAAGAGGTTCAGTGTTTGTAAAAATAAAACAGATGAAGGGATACATATGTACAGTGTGCGTATGACAGTACACAGTGCAACACCACATCTTTTGGAAACATTCTGTCAACCCACAAGAGCCTTGAGTTTGAGGTGGAGGGGGCAACAATGTCCTGTTTGGAATGCTAATGGCTGCAGTACATATTTTGCATATACCCCATTTAAACAAATGCCAGACAATGACAATAATTATGGAAGGTAAGGAATAAAATGAACAAAAAACAGGCTGAAAATATGAAATTTCTGTCAATGCCATTTAGTCTATATTCAGCTCTGCAGTGTAGCAGACACTTTCAGGGATGCTTGTGTCACATTCTAAGTATTTCTGTACTCAAACTGGCAATGCACATAAACTTAATCAAAACTCACTTCATGTCATTCATGATATTCCACTATATTCCGCAATAATTTTTTTTTTTTTTTGTTAATACATTTTAGCTGCCTATTTTCCCCTTCCTCGTACATTTTGCACATCAAACTCACTATTTGGCCATGAGATAAATGAGAAAAACTAAATACAAGGTTGAAAAAAGTATGTAATCTATCGCTCCGGTAGAGGTTGCTGTGATTTTTCTTCATGTCTTGATTACTGGAAAAGTCTACAGGTACTGTACTTCAAGTCTACAGGTACTGTACTTCAAAAATGCAGAAGCATTGCAGCACACTGGGATCAGTAGGAGAGAGCTTATCTTCCCTGTACTGGCCTCAATTTATTGGTTACTGGTGAATGTAGGCTTGGCCTTAACATTTTTTCCACTGCTCTGTAAAGCACTGGATGACATTGCACCTCCCCACTCCTTAATCCCTAATCCACATCCAGATGCCCCAGATGTTCTGATATACTGGTGCTGGTGCCTAACTCCAGCTGACATAGGGCAAGAGGCAGGGTTCACCCTGGAGAGGTTCCCAGTCCTTATAAGGGACTCACCTATGGGCAATTTAGAGTGTCCAATTGGCCTAATCCGCAAATCTGCATGTTTCTGGATTGTGGAAGGAAGCCAGAGAACCTGGTGAAAACCCACGCATACAGGGGCAACATGCAAACTCCATGCAGAGGGGCCCTGTTTGTATAAAATTTTGACTTAAGCCAAGAACTCCCTCATAGCAAGTCTTGAACTTCAGATTTTTGTAGAATAATTTATCTGATATTGTAAATGGACGACAAATGCTAAACATTCCCACCTCTTATTTTTGGAGAAGGAATTGGTAGTTCCAAGATACTTCTGAGTAGGTATGACTCAAATTTGACATGGAACAGCCCTGATACCAAATAAAAAATATAAAAGTTTAACATTTTATAAATATACTGCTCAAAAAAATAAAGGGGACACTTAAACAACACAATGTAACTCCAAGTCAATCACACTTCTGTGAAATCAAACTGTCCACTTAGGAAGCAACACTGATTGACAATAAATTTCACATGCTGTTGTGCACATTCAACTGTGTAAAGGATAAAGTACTTAATAAGAATATTTCATTCATTCAGATCTAGGATGTGTTATTTTAGTGTTCCCTTTATTTTTTGAGTAATGTGTATTATTTTGTATATTTGGGTTCATTTTAGTTTGTGTTAACCTAAAAAAATGGCTTTTTTGGATGTTTTACTACGGTCAAATCAGAGTAGGTATTTCCCCACAGTAAGAGATTGAATTTTTAACATCATATCTTTCTAATCTGACATCAATAAACTGATGATTAATCCATAATTAAAGTTTCACAACATTCATTTTCAGAGAATAAACTAGTTACATCTTAAGAGGTAAACCCAAAACAGCCTCAAGGTACAAACAAGTGTCACACAATGACTGTGGATTTTAGGTCACATCAAATTTCAAGCTAAACTCATAGTAAAATTTAAAACTCCCACTTTTTCACACCCTGTCAGTTATATCTGTGAGTGAATATTTGTTGCATTTGGATACTGTTGAAAAAGACTAAACTACAGTCAAAAACAATGTCTGCTTCCAAAGACAACTTGTAGCCAACACTTGCATATAAATAAAGAAATAAATCTCAGCTTACACAGACGCATCAGTATCAACTGACCTTGATAAACATGATTGAAGGAACAAAAACAAGTTCATACATTTGTACCTAAAACCTTTCACCTGACCGCGTGTGCTTCATCCACAGCTGCCAATAACAAGTTCTCACCTCCTACAGCAACCAAAATACAAAACTATCTAAGATCATCAGATGTTTGAAGTTTTTTTTTTTTTTTTTTTTTTTTTAGAGGCTTAGCCCATTATTTTCTTTGTTCTCTTTTTTTCTCTTTACAGCAAAGTTTGACCATGGTGCCAAATGAGACAGCACTGGGGTTGTTACAACACTCAAGTGCAGTGTGGTTTTTAATTTCCACTGCTTTTATCATAAATTCCAGAAAAAAAGGTTACTTGAATATGTGTGTTATTTTACCTTTCCAGTAGTTAAAAATAAATATTTGTTCTCTGAGAAAGAAAACAAAGATATTTTTTGGAGGGCCTTTTGTTGGGTGCATACATGGGTCTCAGTGCTTCAACTGACATGCTTGTAGGAAAATGAGAGTTTGAAATTTAAATTGATATTTGTTGAGTGGGGATGTAAAAGAAGGTCATGCAACGTCAGTGTGTTACATCCACAAGACTGCGTACAGTGTACTGTTGTACTGGAGAGGGAGAGGGCATGATTCCCGTAGTGTTTAAAGTGAATTGGGACAGCAGAGAAAATGTGTGGTTTAATGCCCAACTAAGAAAATAAAGTTTCAATAGAATTGTTGGTGCATGTATAAAAGTATAAAATGCCTTTTCTGTTCATTCTAGTATTCTAGTTTGACCTTTGGAAACATGTGGGTACTCGTATAATGTAAACAACAAAAAAAAACAAAAAAAAAAAACATTATTTTTGGAACCAGCAGCCCTTCAACCCTCACATGGTACAATAAAGTGGTAGATGATAGATGAATGGAAGAATGGACATCAAAAAAAAAAAATCAACTCTGAATGAATTGGTATTTCAGTGGATGAGTCTGAACAATAAAGTTTCCATGCTGACTTGACTTTTTGCCTCTTGTATGCACCAAAGCTCATCTTCATCTGTTAAAAACAGATGCTGCTGCAGCAGCTATAAAAGTAAAGCATGAGTCTAACACTGTGTGGCCTCTTTTTACACCTTGGCTTATTCAGAAATGGATTCTGGCAGATGGCACAGGAGATGTTGTAACAGTTCCAGAAGTAAAAAGTTATTTTTTCAGTTGAAATAGAAAATGAAAAGCAAAGACTAATCTCACTGCAGTGGGCCACTGTGGATTTCTATTCAAGTGTAAAGAGAGTTTGTGTTGATGTCTATAAGTGAAGTGAAAATACGGGCTGACTCGGCAAGGCTATTTTGTGTGCTCACCTGAAAATATCCCAAGACAGGTTTCGGTATTTCAATCTGCTACGGTGGCAGCAACCCAACACATTAATCCCCTGTCTGTGGGAAAGTACACATTGTATTTTGAGATTTTGTTGCAACAAAAATGGAAGAAAAACAAGTGACTGTGTCGACAACTCACTTTTGCTCCTTGAATTTGTGTCAAGTCCTCTAAAAGTAGAACAAAACCAGCACAGAGACGCAGTCTTTTTGTCATCGACCATTACCAATGTGTAAATTTAATTTCTCCACTGGTCGAGATTTTGTTGATGCTCTCACTGGCTACATCAGTAATGTCTGTAGAAGGGAAGCACCTCCTCAGTGAACTGACTCACCCTCATTTACCCAACCCATATAAATGGATGACAAATACAATGAAAAGCAAACATTGGCATAGCATGAGAGAAATGGCAAACAAACACATGCGTGAGGACAGCAAAAGCACTGAACATGCACATAGTGTTAATTGCTCTGTGTTTCTAGACCATGAGAAGTTATGTTGACACAACACACTTTTATATTAAGTCCACAAATAACTGGACATGTTAAAATAAATGTCTTCATTTTATTAGCAGTTGACAGTCTTATAAATTAGAGCGCACACATTTGAGTTAACTTGTCAAGCTTTCAAAAGTAGTTCTTGTTCCATTAATTTCATGAGCGCAAGTTATTTTGATTCTGATGTTAATTTGATTTTCTCCATGTACCTGTTCATGTGGGAGTTATGTGATTGGCCAAAGCATCAAAACCATCTTTTCTATAGTTCTGTATATTTACTTTTTTTTTTATTTCTTTTTGAAAAAAAGAACAACTGCAGTCCTGAAATGATCAGCCAATGCGATGCTCAGGTGATTTCTACCTATAATATGGTCTGTTACATTCTGCTTATTTCATGAGGCTGATTAATGTCATCATCATTTTTGATATTTGGACTCATCAGTTTCAGGAATAGGAACACCCAAGCTATTAGTGAAGACTGTGACTCAGTCACTGCTTAAAATATTCTGAGCATTTCAAACTAAGCTTGTGCACATTGTTCCAGATGCAGCAGCCATGCTGTCATCTCCCACAAATCACAAATCATTAGGCTGAATGTGATAGACAACTGCTGAACCTCTGCGGCTCAGAATCCACAGAATCCACACACACACACACACAAACACCACTACCACTTACTTGAAATCGTTATACAACCATGTAAATACTGGACAGGTTATTAGGCAATGCAGGGAACTGCTGTTGAAACACCCAAGTCGATGTTTATCTAAAAAAAAATAAGTCCTGTAAAATTTCCTGACACATAAAGTCAAGCTAGTTTTAGTTTTGCCCTAAATAAACAACACGGTCCAAAAAAAAAAAAAAAAACCTCCCATTCCAATTAAATAGTATTACTGCATTATGCCTATTGGGTAAACCTGTCTATTTGAATAATTTTGACTTTTTTTTTTTTAACAAAAAAGCAACTCTACTATATGACAGTTCTCATTAGTGACCATATGAACTTACATTAACCACATGTGGGAGGCAATTACGGACTTGTCATGAGACAACGTGCCCAAACAGCAGCTGGTTGCATTGATAAGCAGGAAATCAGGTAATAATTTTCAATTATAAACACAGAATGCTGCAATATGTGTTTTCAAAGTATTATAATTAGCTGTATGTGAGTTAATTTTATCTACTATAGCCAGTCAGCATTAAATGTGGGGGAAAAAACAAACAAACAAACTGTGCAAGATAGAATATGTTGTAACACAATTGTACTCTGCACTGTTTTAGCAGTTTGAGTTGGGGGCAAACAGATTCATGCATAATTGGCAGGGTTATCGCAGCGTTTGTGTCTCTCTGTTGCCTTGAGGAAGAGAGGAAAGGAAATAATAAAAAGAAACACTGACAAGAAGGGAATGGTGTTGGCACTAAGCTATGTGATGCACTGAAGCATTTCTTTGGCAGATATATTGGTTGAACCTTTGCATAATTTATTGTTTGTTTGCCTCACTTTTTGCCCACTGAAGCTAACACCTAATTTGGAAATAGAAACCCTAATGAAAAACTGATTAGAAAGGCTCCAGTGACAACAAATGACCAAAACATTACAGAACCAGGCTTTCTTCTTGGTCTAATGCCAAATGGCCACTTCAGAAAAGGAAAAAAAAAAAAAAAAAAAAACAACTTAGGATTTAATTTGTCACATCTCTTGGCCTAATTATTACAGCGGCAGTAAAAGCCATTCATAAGCAATGTAGTTTTGATTGGTTAATTATTAACTTCAATGACTTTCTAAAGCAGCAGCTTATCATTGTGGCAAATTTACTTTACTTTTTTTTAGTTTTGGACACTTTAATGCATCTAAAATCTCATTTATGCTTCATCACTTGACAGTCCTCATAACTGCCGCTTGACAGAACATGATAGTTTGCTCAGTGTTTTTAATTTAGGTTCCTGTTGTCTTGTCACGGATAAGATATACACTATCTGTGAATGGTAAAATACTGGTCAAAATTCCTGTATCTGGAGTCGGGAAAAAGCAAAACATACATTTCTGTTTCATGTGAGCGACACAAACATATGTGATATCAGTGTGTGTTTGAATAAAGGGCGGGGAAAGCCTGATGCAACCTCATGTAGTCACATCCGCATCCAGGGGATTTTTAATCCAAGGTGTCATTTACAGGGTATGTGCTATTCAACATGTAACTTGATCAATGGAGACATTTTTTAATACAGGTCTCAATGATTTTGACCACAAAACAACCAAAAAAAGTGTCGTAACTCTAAAATGAAAATTTTACTTCACAGAGATACTGAACTAAACAATCAAAACACAAACTTCTTCCCCTCCTTTTTTTTGACACCCTCAGCCCAACCAAAAAAAAATAAATAAAGAAGCAGAATGTGTAACATGAGTTGACATGGCATTCCTTGCAGCCACTCTATAGCTTTTGCCTCTGTCACCAGAGGGCACTAATGAGTAAAAAAACAAGCATTTGTCTGTTTGTTGATTGTGGCTGAGATCCACAGTTGTCTGAATAATCTTGACCTGAGCAACACGAAGGAAGCACGAGTCACTCCAGGGGCCTCGTCTTCTTCTCTAGTGAGCTGCGTGTCATGACACTTTCCCCTCACACTACGACCATTCTCCCACCCACCCCCCCACCCCCCACTGACTGCCACAAGTGCTTGAGTAGAAACACTGCAACACCCTCTTGACCCAGTTTCAAGATCTAATTCTGTAATGGGTTTAAGTGGGTACATATAATTACAAGGAAACAGATTGTTACTTAATTGAAGTTCTTTCCTATAGCGACAGGCTATGTTTTCTGGGTGGCATATAGAGATGAATGTTGCAGGGCTTGTAGAACTTGCAAGCAAGCTCAAGATTTCATTATGTTAAGAAATTGGTTTGTGGTATATAATTGATACTGTACACTCCAGCCTATCTGATTGTGTTTTTGAACAGTGACGCATTTCTTGTTCTCCGGGCACTGGGCTTCATTGCAGTTTGAAGTGTGAAAAATAGAAGAATCCATTCAAGTTTCGGCTTCATTTTCTGTTGGTGTACATTGATATAGGAGAAAAAAAAGGAAATGTGTATTTTTGATCACATGATGCATGAAAGGAAAATAATTGGATGCAACGTGTAAATACTGCATAATCCTATGCTAGTCAATCAGTGTTTCAATGTGTGCCATTTTGTGGCATGCATGGTACCACATTTCAGCTTGTCAGCATTAGATGCTTAGATCAAAACGACTTTAGCTTGCAGCTAGTTGGTACCATGTCGAGAACTTCTTCTTACCACCCATTAACGTCAAAATATTGAATTCCAAAGCTGACAGAGCCTACATTCAATCTCATTGTCAGTCCGAAAAAGCGACAATATGAATTTTGCCATGTTAAGCTGTGCAGAATGCCTAGGCCAGATTGGGTCCAGCTGAAAGAACACATGCAGTAGTAACTCAAGCTTAATGTTGCTGTTGGACATATGTTATACAGTATATGTCCCCTTCATATTCTCAATCTTTACTATATTCCAGAGATTGACTCACATTGCCATGATTTAAATCTGTTTTACTGTAAACAGACTTTCCACACAGTCATCATGGTCTTCAATCATATACTGTATATCCTTCCTAGACTTTGGTTGAGAGGATTCTGAGAGCTAAAATGTCTAACGTTATCTCAAAGGAGATGTCTGCCGTTTGACCCCAAGATTTCTCATGGGCCATCACACCGGCAGACCACTCTGTCAAAATAGTGTCCTCTCTCCCCATCATGCAAACATCAGGCTCACCCCCTCCCTTACCCTGTCAGGACACTAGACATTATCATTTTCTCTCTTTTTTTTTCCTGTTGAAAGAGGAGTTGAAAATAAAATATATTAGGAGTGGCATGAGAGAGAGGAAATGGGCTCAGGAACTGGTAGAAAATTGGTAATGTGCAGAAAAATGAACATTTTATTTGAGACTCATGGTCAAATATGAGGCAAGATGATGTATTCTGACAAAGTAAAATCTGTAGGTTTTTAACCAAAAGTAAAAATGTTATATTGTTATACGTGGAGTGTATGAATTGTAGACAAGCACTTCCACTTTAAATATAGAATGACAATTACTCATTGGCAAACTTCCTCTCATTCCCTTATTTGTTATTTTAATTAATTTCATGTGACTATATCAGTAAGGAAGCTAAATCAATGGAGTAAACACACATTTTTGGAGGGAATTTATTGCAGCTGCAGGCGCAGATATGGCATGATAAGTTACACATGGAAAAATCCAACTGCTCTGACTATTACATGGATCCACGGGAGCTCAATATGGCAAATACACAATCTCTGTATGTAACTCCATTTCCCATCCGTCCCCGATCTTCCCACTCTACCAGTGTGCAAACGATTACATTCTCTAGACTTGTCTCATCACAATCAGGAAAACGGAACAACAGAAAACAACAACAACCGCTAAAGGGCATTTTTACTTCCATGTAATAATTGAAAATCAGTGTGGTGCATTTGTGTGCATGTCTGCAGCTGGGTTATAACACAGCCTTTTCCTTTTGTCATATCATTAATGGCATGTTTTCACAGCCAGTTATGACTCATTTGAATAACAAGGTGCCTTAGTTAACTTTTCCCCAGTTTGTCACAAAGTAGTGACTGCTTGAACATTTCATACAGCCAATTAGATTTGTAGTAATTGGTTCTGTCATTAATTCATTCCCTTTTTTGCCTTTTGCTGGGAAAACATTAAACACTGGGAAATATTTTGTAAAACACTGAAATTAAGTTAATATACAGCACAATTTGTGTCTATCTTCTCTACAATACTAAGATCAAGTCACTTGTTTGACGTTTTATTCAACTTGACTCTAAAAAAAAAAAAAAAAGGAAAAAAATATATTCTATTGTTAATGTCACATTATTTGACAGGTCCATTTTATGTTTTTAGTATGACTGAAAAGCTAGATTTTATTGAACCTTTGACTTTTTTACTTAAAGTATCCTTAATTTAAAAACATGCTATTGAAATATTCATACATACTATAAGTTAATATACACTATATCTCCATTAACCAGAGAACAGGTTTTTGTCTGTCTTGTAACCAAAATCTCATATTCTGACAGACATTCAAGGCAAATTTGCAAATACAGAATTATATATACATATAATTATATAATTATAATTATAAATTATATATATATATATATATATATATATATATAAAACCATAAAAATAATGATTTGTAGCATAAGCAAATAAATTAAATGGGATAATATAAAGTGATATTCATCATCACCTTACTATATACTGTATATCACCATACTGCAGAGACATGCAGGCTGTATTTATTGTATTCAAAATCTGAATAAATGCTCATCCCATGCAGCAGTGGTAATTTATTGAACCAGATTGATAAAAACTACATCTACACAATTCAGCAGTTTAGTTACATTTATTGTAACAGCCTAATAGGCTTTCGGGAGGAAACTAGTCCTAAGGAAAAAATAACAAACATCACTGATGGTCAGAGTTTGCTCTTTTAGGTTTTGTTCAAACATGAAATGCACTGCATGAGATCCAGAGTGAATAGTCATTTGGGGCTTTAAGGCTTATTAGAAGCTAAAACACTGCACTCCTGCACAGTGGCTGGTTTTAAAAGAAAAAGAAGACAATGACAAATCAGAAAACATAAAAATAATTGTACAAAGTTTGGAACGTTGTACAATTACTATTATTATTATTATTTTATTTAACTTTGTAACAATTATTTAAACTTTTTGCCTTACAGCTGGTGTGTGTAACTGCTAGTGATTTTTGTTGTTAATGATTCTACTTATGTTTGGCCTTCATTAAAAGACACACTGTAACATTACTTCTCTGCCATGTTCTTTTATATGAAAAAGGACTACATCAGGCAAAACTATCAGACCTGACAGAGGGAGTGTTTGTTTATATACAGCAGCACTGCAGGGGCAAGAAGTGTTTATCCCATCAAACTGCAAAAACAGTTTTTGATGTGTCACATTAAATCACATGCTTTAAAGATTATATTATATAAATTGAATTTCTAGCAAATATATTTTGTCCTCTGATGCTTTTTTCCCTTGGCAGTACAGACATTTTATTCTTGAATTTTTGTGTGTGTCACAAGCATATTGTTTCATGACAGAATATAAACCAACCCAGCTGCCTTATTTTTTTGCCAATACATTAACAAACAGATTTTCATACAAGAGAGAAGAAAAAAATAAATAGTTTGAGATGTTAAGAAAGAATCTAAGTGAGCTTTTCCCAGATGAAGCAATCAAATATGAAATACCTCAGTTGAGGCAGACAGTCTGAGTGGATCCATCTGGATTTTTACATCTGACCTGTGTGTTCACCAGTCCTAACTTTTTTATTGTCTCATATAAACTGCAATGTTTATATATACACAGACAGTGTATATGTGACTCTAAACATTGTTCAGGGACATTCAAACTACATTTTTTACGAATATAAACTGGAAAAATGGTTTGGATTTGTGGTACTGTATTTCAAACAAGTTAAGGAGCTGTATTTTAAAATGCTACATAGTATCCACCAACCTCTTTTTGCTAACTTCACCACTACTGATGTTGCTTACAACTTCTTCCAAAATGATAATGAAACTTTTTTTTCCTTGTTAAAATATCCCAAAAACCCTCAAACGCTAGCCAAATTTTAAATCTTAAAGATATAATTTGTAATTATATGAATCCATTTGACAAGTAACTATTTACAGCATATCACTGCAATTCACAAGATAATGGTGTTGTTACAGTAAAATGCAGTATTCATACAGGACAGTATTGCTAAATAAATTGTAATATTATGGCAAAACTGATGCTACAGTAAACTACTGTATTTATACCAATCAACCCTGCTAAATCACATGTTAAAACTACTGTGATGTTCAAGGAACTTTCAGATCTTGAAAATGGTAAGTTACACAGTAGTATGCAGTGAAAGTATAGCAATGCTACTACCAGCCAGTATTTGACTTTGAAATTAACAATTTTACACTGTGCAAATCAAACGTATCAGTTTTAAGTAAAACGAGTGGCAGGGAGGAAAAAAAAAAAAAAAAAAAATGGAGTATATTGTATTTGCTGACCGTGCCCCTTCTGTATCTCTGACTCTAATATCTTTCTCTGCCATCAAGATTGCTTTTATTCCTTCTCGGGTGATCGGGAACTTTGCTGAGAAAGCTGCCAAGTCTCCGGAACGGATCATTCAATCTCCTGCAACTCTTTTGCATCTCACATAATCCCCCCCAACCCTCCCTGTCTGAAGACGAGGGACCCATCTCTATTATTTCCTCATCTGATCTCCCCTGATGCACTCCTGCTGCTCATCGTGGCTCAGCCTCTCTTCTGTTAATCCTGCCTTTCATCTGATGCTGGGAGACCTTTCAGCCTGCGGTTCACTACTGATATCAATCAGTTGCATAGCTACCAACACATACATGCAGGTGATCCATGTGAGCTTCCCATTTGTCCCAGATCATCACAAAGGCAAGAAATACCCTCAGAGTAGAGAGGACTATCAGCTCTGACTTTTGAATTATCAGAATCTGGCTGTGTTGAAGTGCACTGTGACATCGCCAATGGTTAGAGCTGGTTTTATATGTGCTGCATTTCAATAACACAATGGGGAGTCAGTTGAAGGACTAGTGTGTAACATTTAGAATGGTGTTCTTACATAAATTCCAAGTATGTTTGTGCAGTCTTTTTAAAATAAAACCATTAGTTTTTCCTGTCAAAGCAGTAGAAAATGAGTGAGTGAGTGAGTGAGTGAGTTTTTCCTGTCTTTGAATAAGTCTTCATAAAGTACTTTAAACAAGGGCCCTGAATATCAGAGGTGGCCATTTTGTGCTGCAGTTATTCCACAGCAGCTTAAATGGATGCATCCAGCCAGAGGATGCATACTTTTTGAAGTGAGATATTACTAAGCAAACAAAGAAGAATGATATCCTTTCTGCTAAGCCAAGGCCACCATAGTTCCTTGCCATTTGTGGAAAAGCAAGGGTTTAGCTGGTGATTCTTCCATTCGTTACAACCTGATTTTTTACATTACATTTCACCATTTCTTATTGTACATACTGGACCTTTCAGATCACCTTGTACAATAATCTTCAAAATAATATGTCTCCAAAGATGTTGTCTTCTGGTTGCAAAACCAGTGCCATCATAGTTTTTGCAACTAAGTTCACATCAGGTCACCTGCTACCAGCAGTCAATCACACTGGTGTCCACACATGGGCTGTACTTTATCATCCATTTTGACTAAATGGCTACATAATTTAAAGAAACGGACATGTTTTAGTGAAGACTGTAAATCAAGTGAGCTGTAGAACCTCATTATCCTGTAGGCTTTAATTCAAACATCCAGCAGATTGTGGCTAACTGCTACTTTCTTTTCAGACTGGAGGACCAATTCTATTATATACATTGTTACAGTATAAAAATGTATATAAAAACAGAATCAGTAGGTGGTAGGTTTCATGTTGGAATGACAATTATTATCACAAAAATTATCTTACAACAATGGCCTAACAATGGACTTTTATTTGGAGGCGATTTTCACATCAAATGGAGCATTCTCAGGGTTGCAATGTGTCTCTCGATAGTCTTTTTTTTTTTTTTCCACTGGCAAAGAAAGCATTCATGTGTGGCCATTTAAAATTCTCTTTCCCTGCAAGAGCTACAAAACAGTGCAGTTGCTAGCATTTTAAAGTGTTAGTCCCAACATGGCTATGAAAGGTTGTCCTGTCATGTTTCATCAGGGCTTTGTCTAACTGGTAAAGGCTAACATGAGTGAATGCTGGGGGCAGTACAGAGCCATATCCTAACCCTCCCCCTTCTTTTAGCTCCCTACCATCCTGCCTTCACATGGCTTGAATGTCATGCAGAGAGTAGCTGAAATTGAAAGATTTAGCCTGTAGACACTGTGACGAGAGACAGTTTTGAAATATGAGTTCAGAGTAAGTGGCTTAAAAGGATGTAAAGCAGTGGAGGCACTGAGAGGCAGCATCAATGAGACGTTATGTTCCTTTTCTGAGACATAATTGATTCAAAATTCTCATGAAAATAGAGAATTATGAGGAAGGTGATGCCAGGTTCATGCCGTGGTGAGGTGAACAGGAGCAGATAAACCAAATCCTGGTAAATTTTGTCTTTTTTTTTTTTCGAGTGTGTTGAGCTTAGGGAGCAGCTTCAAGATGCATTCAGGATTTCTTTAAATTGTGATCACTTCTGCATGAAGTCCAATAAACAACCAAATCAGCCAAAAAGTAGTGATGATGGCTAGTAAGGTCATCAATTTGGAAACCGAGGCAATTGACCTCGGGTGTTTTTTTTATGTGGAGCATGTGTGTGTGGGTTCTCTCCAGATACAATGGCTTTCTCTGGTGCATTAGGTTGCTTGATCACTCTAATGTGACTGTGACAGTGGATTGTTGTTCATGTCTGCATGTTGCCACTGTGATGGAGTGACAATCTGTCAATGGTGTACCCAAACTTTCGCCATATATTAGCTAGGATTGGCTCCAGCTTCCCCTGCAACCCTCATGTGGAGGATAAAGTAGTAGCTAGCATATATTTTAAGGGTTATTGTGCTAAACCTAAACACTGTATATAAGTATCTTTTATGTGTTGGTGACAAAATTAGAAAGGAACAATCACAGTTGGTTGCATCCACACCCATGTACACAGGATCAAACCTCATAGCATCAAGCAGAATTTTATAAACAAAAGGATACTAGTTCCTCTGGACTATACATACACACAATCATACCCTTGTATGTTTGCCCCTGGCCATGAGCAAACCAGGTCCCAAACAGAGGACAATACAACCAGGCAAAGCTGAGATCTATTTGCTGGATTTAAGCGTGGACCTAGACAACTCCACTTTTGGCACAAACTGGAAATGCAACCACACGCTTGTGTTAAAAGATTAATTGAATAAAAATGCTGTTTCCATCAGTGGGAGAAAGTGCAGCTGCACGTAAGAGATGGGGGGATTTGAGCAAGTCCATCACATTGACCAGCCCCTCTAGACAAGGCCAACTTGGACTCACTGTCAAAGAGTTGGCTTTCATCCTAACAATGATACTAAGCCAGTTTGTGTTGTTTTGTCCATGGCCTTTTTATCCATTGTTGCGATTTTTACTTGCCCTCCATCTGTTTGTAAATTATTCACTTTCTCTCATGCTTTAGAGTCATCTGAATAAGAATTGTCAAAGCATGTCCTTAAGAAAGAGTGATTTTATTTATTTAATTGCCCATTTCTCTGGACATACCTGTGTGAAGAATGTAACCCTGACAAAAAAAAAAAAAAAAAAAAAAACACTATACTCTTCCCTTTACTGCTGCTTCCAAGGCAATGACAAACATTTGTTCATGCACCATTAAAAAACTGGTGCCCATTTAGCATGCATTCTCTATTTTATTTACCAACCTATTCAAAATTTTCATGTACAGAATCTTAGCCACACAAGGTTAATGAGAAAGCTGGGGTAACGTTTGAGGGAGCAAAAGAGACATTAGTGTTACAGAAATATACAGAAAGGTCTACCATTTTCTTTAGGTCAGTATGTCCTAATGAAGACAACCTCCCGCTGGTGCCAAGGGGAGTCAGAAAGGAGGAGAACTGTAATTATCTCACACCTGCGGGTAAAAACATGAGTTCATTACATCCACAGATCAAGTTGTGATAGTAGTAATTGTGAAAAACATCACTTTAAAGAATTGGGCTTGATTTTGATGTCTTTAGATATATTTTCTCTTTTGGCCTGCAGAGATTAAGAATAAATCACGCCTATGGGAGTCACAAGCAAGTCTCAAGTCTTAAGCTTCAAGTCTCAAGCAAGTTTAAGTAAGTCAAGTCCAGTCATAGCTCTAATCAAGCAAGTTACATGCCAAGTCATATAAATATAGAACATGATAATTTCCCTGATTTTCCACATTTGAACATGCTGAAAAAGACAGTCATTTTGAACTTTGGGACATGATCAATTAATTAATTGGGGAGATTAGAGTCAAAAGTCGCTTCAGTATAGATATACTCTTCATATCTAAACATAAAATAGAAGAGACGAGATCTGCTCATATTTTCATTGCAATTTAGTTTAGTTAAAACCCAAAAGCATCAACCCAACCTATATTAGATATTATTAACTTCAGTCAACCTGAGAGTTAATTTTATTAAAGTTAACTTAGACATAACATTATTATAACATAATTCTGAAAAAAATTCAAAATTTGTCATTTCACAAATTAAAGTAAACATTTCTTTAATTAAAATGCATAATCGATTTGAAGCCAGTTTTAACATGCCTCAAACTTGATGTTAGCTCTCATATCATTTATAGTGCTCAAAGTGGGCCTGGCATGCAGTGCTGGCTTATTATTATTACTCTATTCATAAATCTTTCACATCTGTAGCCATCTCTAGTGGTATGTCCCTTGGTGGGTTGCCAGGTTTGCACGCAAGTCTGCAAAGTCAGGGTCTTAATGTTTTCTGTGTTTCAGAGCGCCAATCGCAACGTTAACTCCTCGATATTTGAGACAATGTAAATATTCCATAAAACAAAATGTCAAGTCCAAGTAGAGTCTGAAGACATGAGTGTCAAGTCAAGCCTTTTACCAACGTTAGTCTGGCAAGTCCTCAAATTTGAGACTGAAGTCCAAGGCAAGTCACGTAACTTGAGTATTGTGCATAAGTCTTAGGCCACCACCAGCTTTGTTGTTTTATGTCAGTTTTGTGATCATTGGCGTTTAGATTGAAAAGATGTGACTAAAAGTCAGTCTTATACTATATGATCAACCTGTTTAACTTGTGCAACATGTGTATGTAATGCTCAAACATGTCTTGAGTAAACCAGGTATAATAGACCTTTTTCACAGCAGCTATTTGTTGGCATGAAATAGTAGGAGAAACACAGGTTTGACCAATAACAATAGGGTTCCATTCCAAGTTTTAAAGAGCCAAGGTTGTGTTATTATTCAAGTGTAAATGTAGGTCACACTAAATATTTGATATTATAGAAGCATTTTTTCTGAAAAAGATGTTATTTTCAAACTATATATGTGTATATATTAATCCACCTCTCTTTTATATCTCATTAAGTTACAGACATAATGAGATTCTAGCCAAGATAAGGTCTTTTTCTCTTAAGAGCAGATGTCAGTAGGTACTGACAAGACACAATGTGACACATTCCTATACATATTACTTTGGCACGTTGGAATGACGACCTGTGGATGTGACTATTTTCAGACAGTCAGCATGTGCTGATTGATTGGTTCCACCATGATAATAATTGCATATTGTCTTTAATTAAAACTAGACCAGTATTTGTTCAATATGTTCCTTTTTTTTGGTTGTTTTTTTAAACCAATATATCTTTTATTTCTTATCCAAACATTATAGTTGGCACTACACACAATGGTGCCATTTGCCAGCTGCCAAGTTTAAAGCAAAGTGAATTGTTGGACAATGACGCAATTAACAGTAAGGCATTCTTTTCATTTGTAAATAGACAAATAGTGGGTAGTTTTCAGCTCTCCCTTTTCTCTATAAAGTGCAAATAGAAAAGAGCCAATATGATATTCTGTGTCTGGTATTGGTATTGTATCGGACACAAAAAATGTAAATGTATAAATGAAATACAATGCAAACGTGGGATTTAGTAACACGTGAACTGATGACTAAACCGACAAATGTGTTTGGTTGTTTCTGTGGGTTAATGATTGATGAGTTACTCATTCTGAAGCAGAAATGTAGCTTTACACAAGAAAGATGTGATTCTATGTTCATATTGTTTTTTTTTTGTTTTTTGTTTTTTTCCTGATGGGGCTAGTTTAAAAAAGAAAGACTGCTCTTGGCTGCTACATTCAGCTTCTCTCATCAGAAAAATAAAAAATATTTAGTGCAATGGATGTCAGGTGCTATGTTCAGATTATGGCCTAATCCCATAATATATGCTTTTTCCTCTGTGGTGGTCCTGGAAGAATGCAACCAAGCAGAAAGGGAATAAAAAAAATTAAAGTACCTTTAAAAGGTACAGCAATTTACAACTGCTCTTACCTCTAACTAAGCTGACACTTTCTAAACTTTCCCAACACAGTGAGAAGCTGAGCATTTAATTGACACACCTCTGTACCTTCACTTGGCAAGAAAAAAATGAAAACCTTCACACTAACAACACACAGACACATATAGGCACATTTTATGAAGTGAAACCAAAAGGCAGCTGTTAATTAAACATGTGAGAGGTTGATGTTGGTCTAACTGTATGTCTGTTTGACATTCAGAAAGGCAGCTAATTAAAATCTGAAACAGATCCTAGCGTCATGCATGGATCAAGGATAAGGAGTGCTCACATGGGCACTATTATATTGTAAAATAAGCAAGACATACTGTATCTGCCAAAAAAAAACAACTATTTTTCAGAGACATTTTTTCTTCTCTGTGATTTTTCTTCATGTCCCCTGTTGATGAGCCACCATTGCTAAACCAATTTTAACAACCTATGATGATGATGATGATATCTGATTGTCTGCAGTACCAGTCAGGAAAAGCAATACACTTCCAAAAATTTTACCACCATGTGGGGTTTGGATATACAGTCTATTTGTAGCAGGGAATTTCAATGTGTCAACAAACACATTCATAATACTGAAATACATATATACTGATGACTATGTTGTCACCATGACACACGACAAAATAACTAAATTTAATTCCTATACATTCTTCTTCCAGCTGCTCCTTTATGAGGAAGTAGATACTGTATTTCACATGAGTGGAAAACCAACACTGCTCATCTGATTCAGTGAATCAATCTGGAACACTGCAGGTGATGCTAAGAGCTCCATTTACAGTAAACATCTCATTCCCTCCAGGTCCAAACAGGTTGCAGTTGGTATTCGGCGCACATGAGCTTGTCACCTCAGCACTGAAGTTGAAGTCAGTGTGCATGCAGTGCCAAATATGTTGCCTGTTTCAATGCACCATATTCAGGTGTATTTATTCTTGCTGCATTTATTCTGAGTGGACTGTGGTAAAAGGATGGAGAGATTGGATGATTGTGACTGGATGATGTGTGAGGATGCAGATGAAAGGATGAGCAGAGGTTATGTGGGGACAAGTGCTCTTTCATAATGACTTCTAAGGGGAAAAATGGTGCTTATAGGAGACAGAAATACTGACAATGTCTGTTTGTTTTTGATTAATTCAGCTGCTCAAGCTAAAGAATCCCTCAAGGGGAAACAAAACATGTACAAAAAGTCATTGCAGAGTGGGAATTTCTGTTATGCATCTTGATATAATAGAAGGGCTGTTCACTCATATCCTTCAAACTATCATAAGAGTGTTCAACGTCACAAAAAAGTGAAAGTAATCCTCAGGAAGTGCAAACACTGTATGCAGTAAACCAGTGTAATCTCTATGATCACCTTCAAATTAGAGTTTCAAGGTTGCATCCTTTTGGTTTGTTTCTCCCAACTATAACTAAATATAGAAACCCAACACTCTTCATAAAGAGCAGACACTGTAAATTATTTCACTTTCACACATTGTAATTGTGTATTTGTGTCTTTACAATTTCACTGGCTGTAACTGTGATTGTATACAATATAATACTATATTATAGATACAATAATATTGTATCTATAATACTGTAGTATTATATAAAGTGTGATTTATCCAACTCTGTTCAGTATTCATGAAGTTAAAAGTTTTTTAACAGTCTGGTCATAATTTTGTGATAGGGACACACATTTATTGTAATAGCATTTCAATAAACAGCTAAAAACATGAAGTGGAATGTTTTAGACAGTTGCCTTTAGCAATTCAGATTACCAAGCTATTACCAGAATATTACATTATTATAATTATATATTACATTATTATTTAAATAAGTATTTCCTTACTACCATATTATTATCATTGTTTTTACCATAATATTACCTTATTACAAAACTACTACCACATTGTTACTGTACAGTAATTTAAAGTGTTACCAAAGTTGCTTTAAAACAGCTGTCAAGTTACATTAAATTATTATATTATACAGTAACCAACATGTTAATTACATCATCTGAACAGAGTTATTTATTATGAAAGTAACACAGATATAGCCAATAATCAACTGTGACTGTCCAATCAGATATTTATTCTTCCTGTTATTGTCCAAAAATTATGTCATGGATTAAGTGTGTATTATTTATTCTTTTGCTATATAGCATTATTAAAAAAATGTCTCTCTCCAACATAGAAATTGGGTTTTTTTATTATATATTTATAAAACTGTCTTTAAACCATTTTATCTCATCATTGTGCCATGATCCTCACATTCAACCTGCTTGTCTTTTGTTAATAGTAGCCTCCGGCAGTCAGCCAGTATGCATATTTTCATCTTACCTTTGTGCACTAGGAGAGTTCTTCATCAGGTAAATGCTGCAAAAAAATGATATATTATTCTGTTTTTCATTCTAGCCTACAACTGCTGCCATTCAATTTAAAATGCTTAGATATTGTAAGCTTGTTTATGTGCTGGCAAATTTCCCTCTTTAAATGTTGCACCTGAGCACAATTAAAGCCTCATGGATGTGGGATTATTTTTGTAGCCGTGGGGCCTCTGCAGTCTACAGTGCAGCAGACAGCCCATTGAGTAAAACAAACTAAAGATCCTTGAGTGGCCAGTCTTGTAGCTCCAGGTCACTCTCACTCTAATTAACGGGGACTGGTAACTCAATAGTGCAGCCGGAGCACAGGGGGGCTATATCGAAACTTCTGATTACAGACACATTAATTTCTCTGAGGACTCCAAGGTCCATCCATGTGGGCTGAATCGCGCTGGTGTTGCCATAGCTACGGTACATTTTGCATAAGATGTCTTTAATTGCTTGATTAGTCTTTGAAAGGGCAGTGATAGCAGCATGATGTGGAGTATTATGAACACATGACTTGCCTGCCAAGAACACCAGAGATATTCAAATTCAGGCTATATCATTGCTCATCATCATTGCGACTGGAGGACATTGGCAGGCTACCAATTTACTTGCCATGTATGTTTGTCACGTCATGCGCATGTTAATGTTCAGTGATCCCTTTTTGCAAGAATGTGGAATTGTGTATGTGTGTGAGCGAAGAGTGTGTGGGGGGTTGTGTCAGTCATGTGTCAAAAGTAGGAGTGTAGTTGCTGTGAGTGTTTGTAGTAGAAGATTAGTAGATTTTTATTCCATTTTTATAGCGGATACAAACACACATCAGCTTAATTTGAAAGATTTTCCTGTAAAATCATATTAAATCGGTGGAAAAATTTGATTCTATCAGAGGAAATGCAATGTTTGTACATATGCAGGTTATGATATGAATGCTAATAAAAGATTATCATCAACAAAAGATGATGTCATTAAATTGAAATCACCTGTGGGGATAGTTCATTTATTTTTGAAGTGAAGTGTTGTTAGATGAGGATTTGAAACATTAGCAGTAAAACCGTCGCCAGATGTGCTGTCGAGCATGCAGCCATTTCCATAAACAGATTTGAGCCGCTTAACAAAACTGTCAAATAATAAAATCCATGCCTACTTCCAATATTCACTTAAGGCAGCAGGAAATCAGTTGCTCCAATTTCTGTGTGATAATCTGTCAACACCTTACACAGACTAAAAAAGAACAAACTAACCCTTTAAGGAGCATGTAGATGCACCAGTCTGAGATCTTTGAGCCACTAAGTAAAGCAGATTTTTTTTTTTTTTTCTATTCTCTTCAAAATAATCTAGTGACTGAACACAAACAGAAAATGTTGTTCAGCAAAGCAGCAGGATTTCTTCATTCAGGGCTACCTTTTATTATTTTAATCAACATCTGCCTTTTTATTCCCATAGTTGGAGTTTTCATCTGAGAGATTAGTAGATTAGTTATGTTCATTTTGCTCTCTCGCTCTCTCGCTCTCTCTCATATATACATACATGAGAGAGAATATATACTGCTCAAAAAAATAAAGGAACACTTAAACAACACAATGTAACTCCAAGTCAATCACACTTCTGTGAAATCAAACTGTCCACTTAGGAAGCAACACTGATTGACAATCAATTTCACACGCTGTTGTGCACATTCAACTATGTAAAGAACAAAGTATTTAATAAGAATATTTCATTCAGATCTAGGACGTGTTACAGTAAATATGCTAAATGCCAATTATACATGTTCAGTGGTGTTGATATACTTGTTGATATACTTGTAATTTGTAATTACTTGTAATTTCTGCATCTTTTGGACCTTTTCTGACATTAACACTGGCCTTGTCAGAACTAGTAAAACTTAATGCAACTATTATATATCTGCTCCTGTTCATTTCTGTCTCTATCTTGCCTCCCTCTTTCTCCCCTTTCTGTGCCCCACCTCTCCTCTGTCCCCCATTTTTTTCCTTTCACCCAAACCAAAGGAGGCAGATGGCTGCACATCTTTAAGTCTGGTCTGCCAGAGATTTCATCCTGTTTCAGATAATATATGTTTTGCTTTGGTGCTATACAAAGAAAAATAATGAATTGAATAGTCCTTATTGAGACCAAATCCTGATCCTAATTAGGGAGAAAATGTAAGTGCTACTCTAAGGTATGAAGCAAGCAGGCATCAACTGGGTATGGTCAAGGCTGTGTTTAGGCTGCCCAAATAATTGGAAGTCAATGCAGTGTCCTCAGAAGAATAGCTGCACACATTTGTGTGTGTGTAAGAGTGTGTATATCCACCTGAATCTCTTTTCACCCTGACCCCGTGCAAAAAAAAAGATGGAGCCTTTTGCTGCTATACATCGCCGCATTTGTCGAGGAACAATGACAACAAGTCTGAGGGGAACGAGGGCCTTCATTCATCTGAATGAATGCTTCCCCACTGAGCTTTTGGCCTGGGAGACGGGACAAAACCTTAAAGTGGATGCAGCTCCACTGTAAATCATAATGCCTCCCAGTGCTCTCTGCCTCCCTCCATTGTGTTGGCCCTGTTCGCTCTGCTGCCCATGTGTCAGGATGCCTCACGTCGCTGGCATGCAACATCTCTCCGCTGGCTGCTGCCACTTCCTGTGAGCTTCACGCTGCTGTCTTTTTCACTTCCTCCAGTGCCACAACATCACCTTCTCCCTTCTCTCTCTGTCACTTTGTCTGTAGCCATCAACCTCTTTCTTTCTTTCTTTTATTTTTATTTTTTTTTAAATCTATTCTCCTGCACTCTTCTCCTCTCCACCCCCACCTCCTAGTGATATTCTCCCTGCTGAATATGCAGGGCAGAGTGATACAGTATCATGATAAAGTCTGCCCACAATCAAAACAAAAATATGAGTCCAAAGATTTGAGGGTTCATTAAGGAGAGGAAAAAAATGGAATGATAATGAACTGACTGTATATTTTAATATAAAACGTTTTTGTACTAAAACATGAAGGACGAACTACTAGTCAGCGAGTATGTTTTATTTTGTGTGCATTGGTAACTAATGGATCATAACTGAAGCAGAAATCACAGATTGTGCACTTCAAATTAATAAATATAATTTGTAAGATGTTTTTCCAATCAACCAGATATATATACACACTAAAAAAACCTACATTTACCCCCACATCCTTCATGTTATCCCTTGAGAGTTTCTCTCTCCACCCGCCTCCCATGTAAGGAGATCATGCTCCACACTGCCCTCTTTAGGATGATTTGAAATCTCCATTAATGTGAGCTGCAGGATTACAGCTCTACAGTGTTGGGGAAAAAAGCAAAGACAGAACGACTAGCGCTGAACATTTCTTGTTTTCTGTGAGAGCATGTGCCTGCGCAGAGAAACTGCAATAGCAATGTCAGCATGTTTATTTGACTCTGACGATCAACATCAAATCAATTTTTCAGGGTGCATTTTTCCTTCACGCACACACTCTGAGGATATAAAAAGAATTGTTTGTGTACAGTCAGCACTAAACAGATGGGTGTTTGCAGCCTGGATTTCAACACTGAGACTGTGTCGGCTTCTGTAACTATAACAGAGGGTTCCACACTGTTGATTACCCTGCTGTCTTCCCCTCATCCAGTTCATTTGTGTGTATGTCTGGTGTCTTTTTTTTTGCGGCAAGCTGGCCATAAGAGCGTGACCTCACAATTTGTGTAGTCCAGCATGGGTGTATCCAGGCAATAATAAGTGTCAGTCACAATCACAGTGGTGGCTTCCTATCAGGGTGTGTAGTTCTCGACTGTGCATCAGAGTCGTGAGCGAAGTGGCTCGGCAGCATGATGAATGACTCTGCTGCAGACACGTGTGAGTCTTTAATTTTGGCACCAGGACAGGAACGAGACTCTACTCTTTCAAGAAGTCCTGCACCTGCTCAGAGAGTACTCAGAGGTACAGTATATGTTGGACAGGAAAGGGACTGCAGGTGGGTGCCTGAGTCATACAAATTTTAATTTGGGTGATCATTTATCTTTAAATGGTAATAAAATATTAAGGATTTAGTTTTAAATGTTTTGTAAAAATTGTTAAAGTGGACACTGCTTTTTGTGTACACTGTCAAGAAATCAACCTTGCTATTTGTAAGTCTTAAACATCTTTGCAAAATTAAGTGAGGTTATCAGCTTCCTAGATTTTCTATTTTTTTTTTTTTTTTTTTTTTTTAGATAAAATGACCAAATCATAATTTTTAGTACAGATATTCAGAGGCCGAAGGTCAACTACTTTTCATTTGTTGATAAAATAAAAAAAACATAAGATTTTAAGATTTTTAGACATAAAAATTAAGATTTTTAGATTTTTCATTAGACAAAAAACATGGGTTTATAGCTAAAGTATTTTTTTGAAATTCAAACAGCTCAAATTAAAACATGATCATTGTATATACAGTACAGTACATAAAAATTGTGACGTCTAATGATTAGACAGCAGATTATAACAATAAAAATCACTGTATTGGACTGATATTGGCATTAATAGACACTCCAGATGTATTACCAGTATCGGACAAAAAAAAAGTGACTAAAGTTAGGAATAATTTCTGCTAATAAATCTTCTAATTAGTTACACATTTGACCTTGAACTGTCACAAAATGGGACTAGGATAAAGCCTTAAACGATTTATTTAAACATCGTAATGCATTTCTATTGTTTAAAGTTCACAGTTGCCTAAAGCAAGTTTCTTCCGCCTTAAACATTACTATTATCATATTACAATCCAAAACAATGTCATCAGCATCTAAACTTTTGTTGTGGAAAAGCTGTACCTACAGTAAGGGTGAACCAATAAGGCAAAATAAACAAACCCATGTGCAGTTATTACATTACCCAGCATGCTCCTTGTCCATGTGCCCCTGGCCGCTAATAACCTTTAGTTAATTACTACTACTCTCGCATCTTAATATCAGTTCATAAAGCAACGCAGCACCAATTAGGCCAAGAGAATGAGATGATATCCAATTAGGGGCCTGTCTCTCGTCTGAAAACAAGTGAGCCGACCCAATTCATCTTCACCTTGTGTTGCCCTGCAGCTACATGGTCAGAGGGCGACTTTCTTTCAAAAGGCCTGCCGGTGCTCCCTCATGGTTTATACTATTAGACAGTCAAAACATGGCAGCTAAAGCAAAGTCACAGTAATGATGAGGACAGTCCTGATGGGTGGTGGGTGGGTGGAATATGGCAAAAGACCTTGTTGAAAGCACAGGAACTTTTTTTTTTTTGTGAAAACTTTGGATTTACACTATAAGTCAATTAAAGCAAAGTTATGTACACCTTGATGTGACTCATTGTGTCTCTATTCATTTATTTATTTATTTTTTTTGAGAGAGAGGGTTGCACAGAAAAACACTGCTATTTCCCAGACTGTTGAATGTAACTGATGATTCTACATTTATGTTGTTTTGCAGGCAGTCACTACTCCAGTTCATGCATTTTTTTTTATCAGTCCAGTGTCATTTGACCTTTCTATTAAGCTATTCTCTGGTTAAATCAATTCATTTTATGGAAAAAATAATAATAAATAAATATATAAAATGTGTGCCCATTACAGTTTTAATGAGGATTTGAGGGTGATTTCCTAGTTAGGAATATTGTTGTTTTAGGATTCAGGCACAAAAAAACACCAGATTAGAACATTTTTTTTTTTTTCATTCCCCCAAGATCTGTCCAGGAAATACAGTACCTAAGCTGCCCAGACCTCCAATTACTTTTCCCTCATATAGTGCAGAGTCAGAAGTTACAACTATATGACAGGATGCAAACCGTTTGGAATTTCTATACAAAATAAATGCTTACATCTAGCATTTTTCTTCAATTTCAGTTTGGTATCTGATCTACAGCTCTGGTAAATACTAGAGAAGTAGATTACTATTGATCATATGTAAAAACAAATAGAGAATGCAGTTTAGTTGTGAAGGACTGTAATAGCCATGCTCTAGTGTGCTCACCAGAGTGCAAACATCACACCAGGGCTGTTGTTAAATCGCAGCATAAACACTCAAGGTTTTGGCAAACATTCAGACTGGCTTGGTCTGTGTCCCTGATGTGACTGATAATGAACTCATTTGAATATGTTTCTACCCTGTTAATTACAATCTAATCGAAATTGATGCATCATTTGGGCCAGACCTGCATGAAACATTTATTATTACAAGCCCCAACACATGGTCAAAGCATTTTCCACATCAAACACCATCGTTTGGACTGAGGTGGACACACAATATGAGTACCTGAAAGCAATCACCATGTGTGTAGTTTGTGCACATGCAATGGACAAAAGCACAGGCACATTCATGGAATCTTCTGAAATATAGCCTGCATACTGAATGCATTACTGTTTTCTTGTTTATGCCCACATACCACAAGGACACACAAGTTTTACATGTTTATGTGAAGTGAAAACAGGTGGATAAAGACACACAAAAAAGCTTCAAAGCCTTACCGCCGCCTGTGCTTTGCTCTTTGTAAAAGCATATGGTGAAAAAAAGCATCTCATCTATTGACATATTTATGTATTCAACTGGATTTTATTATTAGAACAAACATTGACATAATTCTACACTTGGCGGCCATCCAGCCATCTCTGTCTCTAGACAAATGGCAACTTGGCATGGCTTTCTCTACATCCCTGACCTGCATCCTAACTGCCTGCCTGAAAAAAAAAAAAGACGGAAAGGGCTTAGGGTCTTTTTATTTTACGTGGCAGTGAGGATTAGCCATGCAAGCACTTCACCTCCATTTTGGAGATTCTGTTATTGAATCGCACTTTGCCAATGCTAATTATGTGAGCCCACGCGGGGTCAGAGAAGGCCACTTCCCCATTGGGATGAATCTCACCACTTCATCTGGACATTATATTACCTCCGGCCATGATTTGCGTCAGCAGGCTTCAGTTTAATTCCCCTAAATCCTATTCTGGCACCCTGGCAGAATCAATAAAGACACAACAGTCAGGGGCATCCTTTGTCCAACGTTTCATTAAGGAGCCAGGAGCTTCTACGTGCCACGCAGGTAAACTTCATCTTCATTTTTTGACTACATAAGATATAAATAACCAATAGTTGTCAACATCTCAGTGTGCGTTTGTGCTATATAAAGACAAAATAAGCTGCTACTGACTCCAGTGAACTTTTGTTTTTCTCAGACACAAACTTCTCTTTTTTTTAGTACTATATAATTTTTTTTATGATTTGGGAAAGAAAAACAAGCTGATCTGAGAAGGAAAGAGAGAATAAGTGTTAATTTTTTTAGAGCATTGATTATGCTCTAATCTGGCAGACATGCATCTCTTCATTGTATTACAAATATAATGAGAACATGTTTTGTTTTTTACATTAGGCCTATTATGTTGAGATTGCTTTGTCATGTCACCCATCTCTTCAAACCTATTGTCTTCTTCTAAATGAAGAAAAGAAAACACAACAGCAACAATAAAAGAAACAATAATGAATATCATCTCCCAACAAGGACTTTCATAAATGTGAAGTTTTTGAAGATAGACATAGTGTCATCTTGTATATATGCATGTGTTACCTCTTTAGGACCTTTTCTCACATAACCACTGACCTTTGTCAGGAGACAGTAGTCTTATACACATTACGCAATTGGTCTTCAGCACACCTGATTTCCTTCTTTGTGTCTGCGCACATTCTAGCTAATGTCTGCCAGTGAGTGTACAGTGTGTTTATTACATAGACAATATAAAATATGGACAGAGACTTCCAGTTTGAAAAGTGAATCCTTGAAATGGAAGAGAAGCAGCTTGCAAAAAGACCTGAGTTTGAATGTAAATCTCAGCCACTAGTTTCAGCTCTTCCTTAATACCACACGCAATGTCATTTACTAACTTCCAATATGAGGAAGAAAGATAAAGTGTGGCAGATATGATTTGACCAGTATGATTGACAGCAAGTATCAGCCAATGAGGGCCTGATGACTTGTTTCTTCTGGTTTCCTTCCTGGTTTCAAAAAGTGACAGGTAACAGTCAAATCGCAAATCTCAAGTTTTCAGTTCAGACTGCAAGCAGAAAAGCATGTCCTTTTACATAGATAGTCTTATTTGTGTGTGCTCTTTGCTTGACAACTCAAGTTTACCCACTTATTGTTGTGTTTGCACTGTGGTACAATGACAATAAAGTTTTCTTTACTCTCTAAAAATACAAGCTGGAAGATATTTCTTAGTGGTAGGATGCTGTATTTTTCACTGTGGGAAACAACTTTTGCATTGTGCATAATTATTTAATCCATTATCTGCAGAACATTTAGGTGCCGTTTTAATCACATATTTTTTGGTTAATCACTGCAACTTTCATAAATGGGTTTTGCATTTGTGTGGATTTATTCTCTCTTTAATGTGAGAGTGTGTGTAAAGTAGAGTTTATGTGTATGTGTGTGTGTAACAGTGTGTTCCTCTACGTGAGTGTGGGTGGGAGGGTGCTATCTGTTCCACAGCCAGTATTTTCTTGTACTGATTCACAGTGTCAACAGTGTCCCTGTGGTTCAGCAGTGTGACCAACCAAGGACTGGAGTGCACAGCATTTTAATCTGTCAAGATGTCACCGGCTCCGGACACAGAAGGGGGGTGGGGGGATTGGGAAGGTGGACTGATGTTTGGATGAAAAGAGAGATGACTCTTTCCAACAGTCGATGCAGCCGTACCCAGGTGTGCAAGTGAGAACACACATACATGCACAAAGCAACTACACAAAAAAAGAAACACGCATAACACCTGCCAATCAGTCAGTGTTCACCTGAAGGACTCAGACATCTGAACACAGCTCAGTGAGGTGTACAGCAGCTCTCTACTTCATATTCACACAATACCACTCATGACCTCAAGGATCATGAATGGCAGTGAGGGCGATTGTTAGACTTTGATGAGTTCTGTAGAGGAATTTGATCCCTACCCCTAAAAAGTAAAACTGATTCCCAGTTCCATAAATCAATTTTTTTTTTTTTAATATAAAACTGTACACGGGGGTCTTATAGAGCTCAGTGTACTATATTGAAGATAGACTTTTTAAGAGGCAGAATGACATCAACAAAACTTAAAGGTTATGTTCTTGTTAAACAGAGGCCACTACCCTGAGCTGATATTATTACAGCAGTTTAAACAGACTTGCATTTTGAGTCATGAGTTTAAGAAAATTATGGATAAAGGGCTTTGGCCACATAAACTCAATGGATAAACCAACAAATAAAAAAGAGAAAACGGCAGAGAGTGTGGGTTAGTCGGGTAAAGTTGGCACAGGTACACCCCCTGAACCATCACTTATGATAATAATGTGCTTATAGGAGTTCACTGCTGGGAGGACTTCCATGATGCACTGAGTGCATAAGCCCACAGAATCAACACTGTGTTGTGTATTGAAGTGTAGGAATTTGAATGAGTGTGGTGGAGCTGCTCTCCTGGCTACTGCTGCTTTTATCATTAATATCATTTTTATGTCTATGTGTCACTACTGTTATTTTAATCTGTAAAACCTGTCTGACTACATTTAACAGTATCATTCTTTGCCCATTTTCTTGTCTGAAACACAGTTGGACAGTTTCTTTGTATTTTAATGTTGTTGATTACTATTGTGCTGCTGTCTACTATGTACAAATAAAACAAAAGCAAATTAATGTGTTTATTCATTGTAGTGTTTGGCTACAAATTCTGTATGAATTCTGGATTTTTTTTTCTAGTTGTCAATGCTGATGTTGCCATCTGAGGGTTTTGTGGCAACAGCCGAGTCCCCAGACTGCTCCTCTGTATATGTCTCTGGATATAAACTCCCAAACGGCTTTTCAAGGCAAACATGTTAAAAAAAAGGTAAGATGTTGAATAACAACTGCTCTTTCAGTCTGCAGTTTGTATTTATGTGTAGCAGCACAACAAAGTTTTCTCCGAGGAATGCCCACAGTGATATCCTGGGAGACAACATCTTACATTCACATGAGCTGGAATGAGCAAGGAAGACTTTTTACAAAACCCATCTCGGGCCTGTAGTGCATGTGAAATTCTCCATATTGTTATCTGTAAATATATATATCTAAAACTCATATGCAAACACATGCTAATTCACACTCTATTGGCTACATTTTTTGGCAGTTTTGGTTACGCTGTAGACGGGACCATAGTATGTATTTTTACACTATAACAAGGTAGAGTAAGTCTAGCATGTACAAAAGGTATGCTGCATCATTATGAGAAAACCTATAAAATGTATAACACGATCATCGGCCTCTGCACCGGCTATTCTTATTATTCCAAAAGAAACAAACTGTGCTACTCATTAAGAGTCAGCCTTTTGTTTCTTTAGGTAAAAGTAAAAGAGCGCCACAGTTTTCTTATTGTCCTCCTGTGCAGCACCTGCGCAAGCACAGAGTTAGTACCGCCTGGAGAGAAAGAGAGAGAGAGAAAAACACTTAGATCCAACACTGACTGGCCCCAAATCGGTAATAAATACATTACTTTTGAGAAGCAGTCAGCTTAATGGCTTCCTCAAGACATTAAATATAAAGTAAATATTGACAGTCTGGGAATGTGTTTAGTGGGTGGGGTTAGAGGTGGTGTCTGATGGAAAGGAAAGGCATAGTAACAGGAAAGGAGATTTGTGTGTGTACCCTGTCGGAGGCTCATCTATAATGTACAATGACGATTAAGTCTGAGCAGTGGCTGGGCCTAGATAGACAGTCGGTTGAGTGGTGAGGTGCAGATAAGAATGAATGCAAATATACGGCAAGAGTGACAGATTAACCTTGGACAAGGTTGAGCATTAACGCTGTGATCAGGCGGGCAGCATTGTACTGAGCTAAAGCACACATGTGCACACACATGCACAAAACAAGGGTAAAGATAAAGGTTTGCCTGTGAAAAGGCAAAGCAGCACCTCCATACTTGGGATGGGTATGGAGAACCGGTGTTAAATTGATATTGGTCTCCAAAAGTGTAACAAAAAAAGCAACTGGACTTAGTTGAATTTCTTAAAGAGTGTCCTCTCTGGTGTAAATGCAGATAAATGCACAAGATTCAGCAGTTTATCTGTATTTACACCAAAGAGGACACTCTTTCCAGGACAGCGACAGATTTTGGCCAGGGAGGACAGATGGTTTGAAAGAGGAGTAAAAGAAGCCATCTTTGCCAAACTGGCCACCTACAGTGCTGTTCTGAACTCCCTCCCCAGGAGGTTTCACACACATTCACACCTAAAGTCAGATACAGTGAATGACTTGAGTGAAACTAAATCAGACAATAGCCAATAACTAATGACCCTTGATACTTAACAACTCATGTAACTGAGTAGTTAACAACGCAAGCCCCTTTTCTTGTCCAAACCACACCCCCATGGACCAAGAACCTGACAGAGTTTATAAGTCCCAGACCAGACCAGTCAAACTGAACTGAAGAAGCTTCTTGGGTGAGAGGCGAAACGTCTTCAAGAAATTCAAATTCAAGTCCAGTTGCCTTTTTGTTGCTACACTTTTGGATACCATGACCTGGATGAATGAGAATCTTCACAGACATTGATATTGGTCCCTCACTGGACCAATCGGAGCAAACTACTATATACCACAATTTATATTTATTTTATGTAAATTCTAACTTTGCTTTAGAACAAATGGCACAGTTGCTAGCATTTTGCTTTATCACAAGTGACTTTGTGCTCTGTTATTTACTCCAGCCATAACAGCAGAACTGTGTGACAAATATGGGCTTCCCAACATCAAGAAGAATGATAAATTCTCAATAATTTAAATATATGATAAATAAAAATGGTCTTCAAGAAATTCAACTAAGTCCAGTTGCCTTTTTGTTGCTACACTTTTGGATACCATGACCTGGATGACTGAGAATCTTCACAGACATTGATACTGGTCCCTCACTGGACCAATCGGAGCAAACTACTATATACCACAATTTATATTTATTTTATGTAAATTCTAACTTTGCTTTAGAACAAATGGCACAGTTGCTAGCATTTTGCTTTATCACAAGTGACTTTGTGCTCTGTTATTTACTCCAACCATAACAGCAGAACTGTGTGACAAATATGGGCTTCCCAACATCAAGAAGAATGATAAATTCTCAATAATTTAAATATATGATAAATAAAAATGAGGCACTCCAGTTTTTTGACTGCTTTGGCTGAGCATACATTTAGCAAAGTGAGAATAGAATAGAATAGAATAGAATAGAATAGAATAGAATAGAATAGATTTTGTCATTGTGCAGGTACAACATTTAGTCTGGCATCTCCCTAATGCTCATAAAAAAGCTAAAATGTCTACTGTTACATTGATTATTACTTGTCAGTCATGTAAGTTTGAAGTGGTGAGTCTGCAGATTTGTTGGTTGCATTCCCATCTATGATGAAGAAACTAAAATACTTGATGTTGCTCAGGATGACTGCTTTTGCTTGTGTCCTCCATTTTTACAGCAAAATGACGATAACATTGCTGTTTTCGCTCAGAGTGGCTCTAAGGTCAAGCTGTGCTCAGTGCCCTCTGCTGGATCAAAGCGGCATTACTTTAGATGTGTGATGCGCATCTAGACTGTATATACTTCAGTTCAAGTGGAATTTTCAGGTTGAAGTTTGACCTTTGTCCAAGTTTGAAAAGTCTGTCACACACAACAGCATACTGTAATATAATAAGAATCCATGTACACACACGTGACTGTTACTCAGCCCAAAAATTGTGAGAAAATATCGTTATGCAATGTCCTTCCATCAAACCCTGCTGTCACACAGACTTGAGGGGAATTTATGATATGATCTTATCAACATAGATCACACAGTTACACAAACATTACTTCTGTAACAGATCAGCATGCTCAACACAGAGCATGGTGCTAATTCCAGCCTTAATGAGTCAAGTCCTGGCAGCATATAAGCATGTCTGGCAGCAACACGCTTGATGTTACATACTGATTACATTCTCGGAGGATGTCAGTTAAGAGCTCCCACTAACACACTGTGGATAAATGATAATCTCTGTCTCTGTCTCTCTCAGTCTCTACCTCTCCCTTCCTTCACATGCAGGGAGACGGTATCTAGGAGCAGGTAAAAATAGTGTGGCACAGGTAGGAGACATCAGGTTGTGATGAGCTGAGCAGATGAAGACACACACACACACACCCAGAGAGAGAAAGAGAGAGAACTGGTGAATACCAATAAACCAGATAGATTTGACCTGGGTGGCTCTTACACTACTGTATTTTTGTCATGTTGCTCAGTGCACACAGTTCATCTGAGGACCTGGATATGAAAACCTTGTTCACTGTATTAAAATGAGGGTGGAGATGGTGAAGCTGCAGGCTCCTATTTGGTGAGCAGGAGCTTGCAGCCGAACAGGCTTTTTTTTTTTTTTTTTGGAACATTTTGCATCACATTTATGCTGTTAGAAATGGACAACTTTAAGATTTAAGTTCTTTTTTTAGAATGCAGCTATATGTGAGTTCTCCCGCACAAAATACACTCTCCTAATAAACTGTTCTTTGTGTCAGAATGAAATCTGTGGACGGGTGCCTATAATTTTCTTCCTCATTGTCACCAGAGGATGAATCCTACTAAGTTTTAGTCAAATGTCGGTGTATGTTGTTGTGGAAATTTCGTGTGTGCCCGAGTGAGAGAGAAATAAAGAGTTTTGAGAATCCACCAGTTGTTATTTATTCTTCAGAAGGAACAGGTTCACAAAGCATCGAGTGGTCTGTGAAGGAGTTCGAAAAAGGGGAGTAAGTCAGAGCTTCTTATAGGCAAAGATGATTACATAAGAGAAGACTGTTTGTCCATAAAAGGCAGAAGCAATAATGGCCTTGAAACAAAAATGAACTTGATACGAAAATGAATTAAATGGGAGGTAGACAGATACGGGAGGCTAGCACTTTTGGCAGCGCAGGGAGAATGGCCTTGAGATTAAAATGAAGCAGATACATGAAAAACATGGTTGATATTATGAAATTCTGATAGATATAGGGATTTTCCATTACAATGTTCAAACTGTGTCTTCTCAAAACCCTTATAAATCCAATAAAAATGGATGTAACAATAGTACTCTAGTGGAGTTTTCCACCTTGTTCTTGTAGTCAAACATGAAGATGTTTGAAGGTTTCTCAAGAAATGCACATAAATTACACAATGACCTATAGTTAGATGTTTTGACATAATTTGCTATTGGGTAATGGCACTTCTTGATCATATCGTCTGTCAACATGATCTTTCCATTAGCTTTTTTTTTTAATATTTATTGACATTACAAATGACATTACATAATTATGTATGGTCATTTTTTTCCCCTTTTTATATATTAATTTAAGCTCTAAGTGCAAAGCAATAGTAATAATATGAATTATGAAACAGTTATATGAATATTCCATTTATTTTTTTTTTCTATACAGTAGGTTAAACATTGATAATGTCCCCATTTTGTTTCCGTATTTTTTTTTTAGAAAAAGATTTTAACAGAATGACCATTCAATAATTTACATCATGAATGTTGCAAAAGAGAGGAGAAATGCACTCAAGAACACAAAAGAAAAAAATAAAATAAAACAAAAAGACAACATGAGGACATCATGTAATTTCCTTATTGGGAAATAGTTTGATACATCAAATTAGTATGATGAGCACAATCAGCATCCAAACATTTGGCCACTTGCAACATTTTGCAATGCTGGTGCATAAGCATCTCAAATCAAAGGATTTTAAATATAAGATATTATCCTGGAAAACAGATCAGGATGAGGAAGGCACACACAAATTCCCACAGACAAAAAAAAATTGGATAAAATACTATAAATGACCTATTTGCCATGACATCTGGTTCCCATACTTTACTGTATATCTGTAATTATAACACTTCACAAGCTGGTCTGTGATTCACCATCTGAGCTCTTTTTTTAATTTTGTAGAGTAAGGAGGACACACAGTTCATCCACCATGTAGACCCTTAGAAGCAATTAGAGAACATATTTCTCTCCGATTTTTTGGATCACTCTGGTCAATTTGCCTCGAAAAGTCCCTTCTCTGGTAGGCAGTAATGAGGGAAAACAGAGGTTTCCACTGATTCACCACATCTAGGTTTAAAAAAAAAAAAAAAGTGAGGAGCTCACTATATTTGTAGCTAATAATACAAAGCAGTGAGATCAACAGCATCAGGACAGGTTCACTTTTATGAAGTCAAAATTCACGTTTGCTCACTCCCACAAAGCACCAGTGTCTTGTCACACTCCTTAACACGTACAACATGGAGGAGGCTTATAGAGAAAAGACAGATATAATTGCAAAGACTGAGAGGGAGCTCATCTGACTTTTCAATTCCCGTTGTTTCATGAGTTAAAAAAAAGAAAATAAAAAGACCTCTGGACCAGATTTGCAATGTAAACAGTTGCATGTTGTAATTTATCTACAGGCCGTAGGTAATTTAATTAATACGAACACTGAACACTCATTAATATGAGCACAATAGCACAAAACCTGAAACAATATTGATATTAGTAGAACAGACCAAACATATAATATATACAGTACAGTACTCATAGAGTGAGGCTGACTTTCATTGTACCCAAGTGTGTAACTAATGTAAGCGAACTCAGCTTAAATCAAGTTTACTACACTTACTGACTATAAATCTTTTAATTCATTAAAAAAACAAAACATTCAAGATAATTTGATGATACTCAATTGATTTGGGGGCAATATAAAATTCAGCAAGGTGGGAATGGGTTGACTGGTTAATTATTATATTAAAACACAAGGAATAGTAAGTGAGGACTTTTAAGAAGGCAGAAATGATACTTAAAGTTTATCTTGGGCAAATATTATGTGACTTCTATCCTAAAGTGATGACAGCAAATTTAAAATGTTAATATTAAACTTAATGACAAGGCAGTCTCAGTCACCAAATGAGCCATGTTTAAAATATTAGGTCAGCCAAAATTCAGTGCAACCAATGTCCAATATAATGCAGACTTTTTCTTTTTTTCCTATTCTGGGCCGATACATTTGGCAGATTTTATTTTAGTTTTGTTTTTCTACTGATAATTGAAACAGGTTTTTAATAAAAGATACGTAATTTAAAAAAAAAAAGAACAACAGTGGGTTTTATTCTCCACTCTGTGTTTTTATGACTAAGCAGCATTCATCATGTTTCTGCAGTGTATAAATTTGAATCACCAAATTGGCCGATTAATCAAATAATAATCTGCCAATGCTGATAAAAATGTTCAAATCTGATTTATCAGCCTGAAGGACTGATAGGTCTACCCCTAATGTGCCCATTTGCAATTGCGTTTTTTTTAATTTCCTATTTCCTAAGGAGATTTTATTTCTTAATTTATTTGCATTATTACCTTATATTTTATGGTTAAATAAATGTACATAAAAGAAAGTTAAACAGTGACCAACCTTGACCTTTGTTTTGAGGATATTTTTTGTAATTTGTACGTTTTGCTTTCTATAGCTGTTTCCATATGTTTCTTTAAAGTTGCTGTTGTAATAGCTTTACTGATGATAGGATAGATACAAAGCTTGAACAACTGCAACAGAATGAACACTTGTGTGTTATTTTCCCTGCTGTTTCTGAGACAGTTAGTTTGCCTCCATCGTAGAGAAACACCACTGCCACTGCACTATAAGGAGGAATAATTATAATAATTATTAGAAAAACTGCAAATTGAAATGGTTACATTTAAACAAACATGGCATCAGAACGTGCAGCCAGAATCAGTTCCACAGAGAGCAGCTGGTCAAACTAACCAGAACTGAGCAGGATCAGGACCATGGACAGAGGTTGTCCCACAGATTTCACATGCATAATTTAAAAAAATTACACCAAATGGTGAAAATCTGCACATGAATCAGCAAACATCATAACTGGATATCAATATGTTTTAGGGTTTTGTTACATCTCATTGCCACATCATCAAGCCCAAAACTGGACCTTTATTAAAGGATATAAAGGATATACAGCTATTGCAAGTCTAGCTACTAATGTTGAAATATAACTTGTGGGGTTTATTTTGCTGTTTTCATTACTTGGACAATTTGATTTGGATGAATTTGTTTATGCCTGAGTAGTGGGATGGTCTCTCTCTCTCTCTTTAATAATCATAGGAAACATCAGCACTTCTCAGATATACACTCCACTCTAAACTCCAAGCTTGTGTATGTGTTTGGACAAACTGTGTGACTTAGAAAAGAGGAGTAGTAGACACTGTTGTAGACAATATTATCATTAATTCTCTCTTCCCCTCTCCCTCCAGTGCTTGTCTTCCCCCTCAGTTGCTCGAGAAAGCGAGGGAAAGGTTACTCCAGTGAGGGTGGGTATTGAAATTCAAGACCACTTCACCTAACCCAGGAGTGGCTGTCTGAAGATTAATGAGCTATTTGGGGAGAGTTCAGCTATTTCACATGCACAAGGTCCACATTAGTGATATAATTAATTTTACAACACTGGGGTGTTGTCACCTCTCAGTAGCGTGCCATGTGCATATGATAAGCATTCCCTAATTAAACAAAACACATACACACACAAACTGAAATTAAAATAAATAAATAAATAAAAGATAATTTGACATTAAGAATCTTGAGAGGAAAAAACAACTCCATGACTTTTACATACTTCACAATCAAGTAATTGGAAAGATATTGATTTCTGTGTCTGCAGTGAGGCTGTAAGAAACTGTAAGTGTGCAGGGTATCCAGGTTTAGTATTTGTGATAATGGAGTAGGCACACACACACAAAGAAACCTCTTACTCATTAAGGCTAAGGATATAATTGTAGAAATGCATGGCTTGATGCCACTTTGTCTGATAATGCTACTGATTTCCCAACTAGTATGTATGAAACAATTGACAATAACAATATTGCAGTATTTCATGGTGTGGTACTCGATTGAAAAAAGTTCTGTATCCATGTATAAGAAATATTATTGACAGTAGTTTTAAATTGTAATTTAGCCTCTGACCACTACTTAGCAGCAGACTGGGCCATCCGACTCTCTTTCACTCCTCTTGCTAGACAAAGAAAATCATTTTCTAATATTGTTATTTTTTTCTGTGCAACTTTACTTAAAAGTGATTTTTAAGTGAAGTTGCATACATAATATACTGTCTTGCATAGTGTGGAAACATACCACAAGATCATCACAAGCCCAATGACAACCTTCAAAAAAAGAGATCTGTCTTAATAGTCATTTTGCATTTTGATACTTTTAAACTGTTAACATTAGTGCTGATTATTTTGTCACCTTGCCATGACAAGCCATTACAAAAAATGTAACACTCCAACTGCGCAACAAATAATCTGCCCCCATAAAGACATGTTATTGACTTTAATTACAATATCTGATTGATACTGATGCTGAGAAATGTATTAGTCCCCAAATGTTTTTGGACTGTGGGAGGAAGCCGGAGTACCCGGTGAGAACCCATGCACCACGGGGAGAACATGCAAACTCCTTGCTGCAAAGGCAAGAGTGCTAACCACTACACCAACCGTGGGCCCCGAATGGCAAAACAGAAATACAAAAAAAAAAAAAAAAAAGAAAAAAAAAACACTTTTGGAACCGTTTACTACTTGATTTCAATCTTCAGGTAAAGGTTGCTTGACCTAGCTTGTTCAGTTTCAGAGTGAGACATATTAATGAGGAATATGTCATCATGTAGTATCAATATTGGTCTGATAATGGTAAAGAAAAACAAAAAAAAAAAATTGGACAAAGTAAAAAGCTAAATCTGAGACATGTTTACTACCACCGTCATGTAGTCTTAATGTCTTTTCATTAGTCATGAACAGAGATAGTACAGTATGATATTGGACTGATATTAGGACATCGGTATAGTTTTGGACACAGACGAGTGTATTATACCTAAAACAATATAAACATGGTGACATGTGTCTCCCCAGATATACTGGATTTAAAATATTAATAATACAAAAACACTGTTGGCTTAATAAAAACCCAAATATTAGAAAACATTGTTGACAGCTCATCTCCAAGCAACACCGCAACAGAAATGTCAATCCGCCTCTGCAATGGGAGATGCTGACTGAGATTCAGACACTTCCACAGTCACATTCAGACAGCTGTATTCTCTTTGGAAAAATATTCACAACAGCTATATCACTACAATGGTTTACATTTTTATTTATTTTTTTTATTCCACAAAAACTAGAATTCAAATGTAACCATGACACAAAACAGTAACCTAAGAAAATACACACCTGCCACCTTTATTTGCCCTGCAGCCCTGACTCCACAACACACATTTGAGGAATGAGTGGGTTTTATGCAAATCTCCTCCCACATATATGACTGTTCTGAGTGCTAATACTATGACTGTACCTGGAAATTATGCAGTCACAGTTTGTTTGTTATTATTATTATTATTATTATTATTATTATTATTATTATTATTATTATTTACACCCAGGCTTGTGACACAATTGAAAGTGAAAGATTTTTCCATTACTTTTGAGCTAAACATGCAGCTGGGGATACGCACATGCCACAGCGCATCCAATAAAAGCAGCTGCAGTATTTTTATCAACAACTTAAATGTCATTTGCAGCAAGGGGCAAATAGAAAACAGAATTATTTATATTCCACAGGATTCCAGCTTAATGGAAGTGTGCAGTGGCTGGCCGGGAGGGAGAGCATGTTCATTTGTGTGGAGAAACTACCATGGCTGAATTGCTGATTGTGTGATTTATGCTCGTATACATGTGAAATGAAGAAGAACGTGGGGGAAAAACCACTTACTATACAGAGCTAACTCATGAAACCCTGGGTGATGTTTAAACCAAAGTAATATATAATACAATATGTAATCTATAGCTGTGTACACAGACCCAGATCATGATTTTGTAGTGATTTCTCTAATTCAGGAATGCAGCATTGCTATTTTCCCCAACTTTCCTGTATGGCAGCATTTAGTAGGATTTTGGATTGGCTATCAATCTATTTGGCAGCCAATATGAAATGCATTAAACAGCAAAGGCAGTAAAATATACTTAATGTACATTTATGCCTATAGGAAGTTTCAAATTTCCAGTCCATCTCTGCTGTGCCTTCAATCTGTTGAGGTGGAAATGCTGTCACTCAGTGTTGTCGTGCAGGTGGGTACACAGCAGTGATTTAAACAGTCTCCAATTCCCCCCCCCCCCCCCAAGTTTTGCATCTTTAATAATGATGATACAGCACCCCATGCTGTATGTTAGTTTTTCTTTCCCCGCACAGAAAGAATGGAAACAAAATAACCAAAAAAAAATCGTACCCATGTGGACCACAGTATTACATAAAATCATATTTGACCTCAATGTCAATGTAAAGTTACATTTATACATTTTTTGGCAATTTTTATTTATTTATTTATTATAAAATGGACAACTCCAAAATGTATAAAAATTGTACAGTGCAAAGGAACGAGACAAAGCATTCTCTCGGTGTCTAAAAAAACAAATTAATGGCTAATATGCGAGTTGACCTTCAAGGAAAATGTTACATTTTGCATTTTTAGAAACTATTTAATTTTACAAATTTCTAAGATTTAACAAATGGGGGTGAGGTGAGATTTTCCCAGCAACAGAATTCTCATCAGTCAAGGTTTATGGGTATATATTTTAAATAAAATGCATAAAAATAAGTCTTAGTTATTTAAATAAACATGTCTTAGATATAATTTGTTTCCAAATTGAAAATGACATAACTGACTCTGAATTTATTGCTACATTATGCACAAATGTATATTGTGATTTGGGTCACAAAGATTTTCTGTTTAAAAAGTGGGTCCCTATAGAGAAAGCTTGGTAAACACAGGTATAGACTGTTTGCATGTGTTAATACAGCCTAATTCATCAGCACAACCCTCATCCACACCCTGTATGAAACAGAAAGCAACTTTTCATTTATTCAAGCAGTTACATTCATTTGAATGTTGAATGTCATGGTATTATCTTTCTCTGGTCTTGCTGAAGGTGTGAATTTCAATCTGTAGTATTTCTGAAATTGCAGTGAAGAAAGCATCCCAAAATCTAACCAGTGAGTGGCACTGTTACTGTTAAATCACAGGGAGAGATTCTAAAGAAGGTCCTACACAAGCCAAATGTTTTCGCATTCAAAAACCATCTTCCCCATGCCCTGGATGTAAGATGTTACCGTTTCCTTTAATTTCAAACCAACCAGTCTGGGCATTCTCATCCTCAAACAGGCCATGTTTAAAGTCACATAAAAACTGAGTGCGAAAAATGTAGCAATGTTTACTGGCAAAGTTGCATGTTGCAGCTGAATAACCCTCCCCTCCTTCCCTTCACTCCCACAAATCATCTCCTAAAATGGCAGCCTCCCTAAAGCTGACCCAGCTCGACATAAATATTAAAGGCTCATTCCTGGGGAAATGATAAACAATTTCTGCCAAATGAAGTTCACCTAAATATTACACAGTGGACCTTTAAATCACATTTCTTCCCACTACTGATGCTTGGTTTGAAACATGAGCAGGTTATTCTTGGTCATGTCCATGTGCCTAAATGCACTTTTATACAGTTGTCATCGACTGATTAGATATTTATGTTGACAACCAGTTGAACAGCCGTACCAAACAAAGAATGTAATTGATCTCAAACCACCGTCAATGTTGTTGTTCTCAACTATTAACAAGCAGACATTGTGCATGTAATGCATAAGCAGAAAATACAAATACTTACAGATAGATGTATGTACAAATGCCACAGAGATTTAAGGAATCTAATTCACAAGCTTTTTGCATCGTTGTACATGAAGGAGTTATGGGTTGTGTCTGTATTTGTGTATTCAGCAGCTTTGAGACCAGTCACTCTCAAGTTGTGCTTGTCAAATCTGTAGCTGCAAGGACTTTGAAATGAACATATTTTACATCAAATGTCATGAATAATTTTGCATCTGAAGCCATATTCAAGTTAGTGCCATTTCATGTAGGAAAGTAGGCTTAATAGAAAATTTAAGACCTGGATGAGAGAGTATTCTCTGTTGTTTTGTCCTTGACATGTTCTTTCAGATGTGCGAACATGGAGGATTTGTTTATGTGTGTTTGTACTTTGTATTTATGAGTCTGTAAAATGATCCCTCTGTGGGATTACAAGCAGTCTTTTATGACAGATAAATATGTACATATGTGGTAGGGCTGTCAGAGTTAACACATGGAATAGGATTAAGTGACGACCTTAAAGTATTTTCATTTTTTTTGTCAGAGAGTTGTTTGTGTCACACTTATAAAAACAGCTGATTTCATGATCTGCAACTAAAAACTAACTGGAATACAGCATGACTTCAGGAAAAAGCCTGAGCACCTTTGCCAAAACCAATGAGAAAGAATTCTGTTAAACATACTGGTCAAAAACTAACATACAACATGTGGCGCTGCTGGGTCACCTATCTCACCCCAAACTAATTTGCTGAATCTTCCTAACTTCTTAGTCAAGCTTTATGGACATATATTTAAATAGTATGCATAAATGAAGTTTTAATTACTTTAATATTACTTTAGATATAATTTGTTCAAAATGACATTAGGTATAAAAGATATGGCTCTAAATCCTTTGCTATATTATGCACACATTAGCTTCATGCCATGATATACAGTATATTGTGATTTGAGTTACGATACTTTGCTATATTTAAAAAGTGGGTCCCTGTACAGAAAGCTTGGTAAACACTGGTTGAGACTGTTTGCATATTTTAATACAGCCTAATTCATCTGCGCAATCCTAATCCACACCCTGTATGAAGCAGAAAGCAACTAAAGGTTATTGCATTTCATTTGTTTTGAAATAATCCAATAAATCTAAAAATCGAGTTCAGAAAATCGAGTTCAGACTTTCTTTGCATTGATTTCATTTCCATTTAAGACACACGTCACTTTAATAAGGTCAGAAAAACTGTTGTGAATTACAAAATGACAGCATTTTAAACATGACAAAAATGTGATTAAAAACAATTAACCATTGAACAAAAACTGACAGTCCTAATATGTAGTAATTCAGCCCCGAGAACTAAACAAGCCTCCCCCAGACAGCATAGCCAGTATTACTTTCCCTCACCAGCTTGCCTGATAGGTAACACAGTCAAAATGGGCAGAAGTAATGGGAGACAACACAGGCGGAGGCAGTGCCAACAGCTCGCAGGGCTCGGCATGTAGTGAGCCATGCCCATGCGACAGATGGATGTAGTCTCTTGACTGATTAATGTGCTCGTCGGGTCTGCGCTTCAGTGGACGCGGCAATGAAGGAGTTCACAAAAGTGGGCTGGATATTTGTTCTGTCTCCAAAACAGGTGTTACACTTGTTTGGGTCCCAACCCTCCCCCCTTCCCTCCTGCAGTTTGTGTAGCCACATGATCCAACTGAGCATATCTGACACTAAGGTCGACCAGACGATATTATTCCCCTTTCCAGAATACATAAATGATTTCGAAGGTGAGTCGAACCCGTGTGCATGCATAGATTCATCATGAAGCATAATGGAACATAGCAAACAGGGTGGAACAAAATAAATAAATAAATGAATACAAAAATGCAGGCAAAGTCAAGGGCAACAAAACACATCAGTGAGCGCTTTTGCAATGCAAGAAATTACCCATACACCATGTTAAATCATGCAGGTTACATTTAACAAATTACAAAAATATCCGTCCTGCTCAGTCTGTGGAGCATTTTGAAATGAAATATATTTTTCTTTCATTGTCTGACAGCACACCCGTTTCTGTGGTATATTTTTACTTAATAATGAAAAAACACCACTTTTTTTTTTTTTTTTTAAATACAGTCTGATTTCTTACTGATGAGTAATAATGCCACATTTTCAATTCACAAGATTCTTTTTCAGGGGTGTCCTTGTCCCTAACATGTATAATGTGATCACAATCTATTTCAAGTATGGCAGATAATCACAAAATGAAGTACATTTGCTACAGCCCAAAAGTGTAGTAAAAAAAGGCAACTGGACTTAGTTGAATTTCTTGAAGATGTTTCGCCTCTCATCCAAGAGGCTTCTTCAGTTCTGTTTGACTGGTGGAGAGTCCACATTGAAACCGACGGAAGCTTAAATGTGGAGGTCTACAGGAAACCCACTCACACTGACTAATACCTCCTTTTTGACTCTCACCATCCACTACAACACAAGTTAGGAGTAATTCGGACCCTTCACCACCGAGCAATGAGGGTTCCCACCAGGACAGAAGGCAGGATGAAGGAACAGGAACACATC